>JBBPTZ010000150.1:0-38763 GCA_038094315.1 Phylloporus cf. tubipes
AAGAGATCTCTGAACTCTATGACTCCCGCTACGCCCCTTCGGAAGACGTCTACAAGATTACCATCTCCACCCAACTTGCCCAGGAAACTGCTCCCAAGGAACAAGAAATTCCGACTTGGTGCAAGGACTTCGCTGACGTCTTCTCTGAAAAGACCCACGAGAAACTCCCGCCTCACCGCCCCTATGACCATACCATCGACCTCAAACCCTCCTTCGTCCCCAAGATCGCCAAAGTTTACCCGTTAAACCCCGCTGAACACGAGGCCTGCAAAGCCTTTGTGGAAGAACATCTGAAGACCGGACGGATCGTCCCGTCAAAATCCCCCCAAGCCTCACCATTCTTCTTCGTCCCTAAGAAGGATGGAACTCTTCGCCCTTGCCAGGACTACCGGTATCTAAACTCCCACACCATCCACAATGCCTATCCGCTCCCCCTTATCCCAGAACTCATCGACAACATGAAGGAGTCTACTCTCTTTACCAAGTTCGACATCCGATGGGGATACAACAACGTCCGCATCCGAGAAGAAGACCAGTGGAAGGCGGGGCAGACATGTTTGTTGGGTGTGTGGGGTGATAGAAGGCAAATCAGTTGTGTTTGGGGGGAAATGCGGAGTGGTGGGACTTCTTATAGGCGGCGAGGATTTCGAGGGCCGATTGAAGTTCCGTTTCAGGGAGCCAGGAGTCTTCTTCCGCGGAGTATCCTTTCCAGCGGATCAGATAGTGGCGTGCTGACAGATGACCATGATGTCGTATGATGCATTCTATTTCGAAGTGTTCTTCGCCTTCTATTAATTCTGGGGGTGGTTGAGGGAAGTTCTGGCCGTGTACGCTGTTTTCGCGATAGGGCGATAACAGAGAAGCGTGAAACACGTTGTGGATCTTCCACGTCTGTGGTAGTCAGAGTTGATATGTGATGGGGGATAGGACGGCAGTGATTGTGAAGGGGCCTTCACGTTTTGGAGCGAATTTGGGGTTCACTACGGACCGTTTGAGGTTCCTGGCTTCTAGCCAGACTTTGTCACCTTTGGTGAAGGGAGTGAAGCTGCAGAAGTTCCGAGCTTTCATGGTTTGACAAGCCAGCTCGTGGGCTGCTAACACCTTGTTGCATGCAGCGGTGAGAGTGTGGAGGCGATCTTCCACCGCGGGGAGGTTCGTTTCCGAGATGATCGTGGGTAGAGAGCGGGGTTTGTATCCCATCATGAGATAGAACGGGGAGTTGCCAGTCACGGAGTGAGGGCGGTGGTTGTGCGTGAATTCGGCTAAGGGAGTGAATTGCGCCCATGAGGAGGGGTTGGCGCCACAGAAGATCCGGAGGTAGGTTTCGATCTCCTGGTTTACCCGTTCGGTTTCACCATCAGTTTGGGGGTGATAGGCGGTGGAGAGGGCAAGTTTGTAGCCCAGGATCCTGCTGAGCTCCTTGGCAAAGGCGGAGGCAAATTGTGGGCCTCAGTCGGAGATGATTTTATCATAGAGGCTGAAGTGGGAGTAGACTTTGGCGAGGAAAAGAGCGGCGACGCCAGATGTGTCGATGGTTTTCTTGGTAGGGCAGAGAATTACCCCCTTAGTAAGCCCATGGTCGACCACGACCAAAAGGGTATCGAAGCCATCGGAAAGGGGAAGGTCGGTGATGAGGTCGCAAGAGATCTGTTGGAAGGGGCGGGTGGCGGAGGAGGCGATGGGAGACAGAGGGGGGTGTGTGGGGTGGGTGTTGGTCTTGTTCTGCTGGCATACAGCGCAGCCTTCGACGTATTTGCGGACATAAGTGGCAAGGCCCGGCCACCAGAATTCACTGGCGATGAGCTGTCGGGTTTTCAGGTATCTGGGGTGCCCGGCGGTGGTGTGATCATGATGTTGCTGGACAACAGAGCAACAGAGGTCGGCGGAGTCAGGAATATAAACGCGGCCTTGGTAGGTCAGGATGCCGGCGTCATATTGCCAGTCAGAGAGACGGGAACGGAATTTGGCGGGTACTTCGCCAGGCAAGGAGTGGAGGGATTGAAGGACAACGGGGTCGGATTCGGAGGATTTGGCGATTTTAGCCACTAGTTCTGCGTCGATAAGGTTGACGAAGAGTTCGGGAGGGAGGAGGGTAATGTCTTCGTTGTCCATGTCTGTAGTGGGGAAGTGGTCGGGGCGGCGTGAGAGGGCGTCAGGTGCGCCTAGTTGGGCACCAGGGACATGGGTGAACTTGAGATCGAACTCAGAGAGGTCAAGGAGCCATCTCGCTTGGTGGCGGTTGAGCTTCTGGGGTTGCTGGAAGTAGGTGAGGTTCTGATGGTTGGTGAAGACTTGAACCAGGGTGACGGTGCCGAGGAGATAGTGGCGCCAGGTGGCAAGGGCTCGCATGACAGCGAGGAGTTCCCTATCGTAGATGTCGTAGTTACGTTCGGCGGATCCGAATGTCTGTGAGATGTAGGCACAGGGGTGCCATTTGCCATTGGAGTCGTGTTGGAGGAGTACGCCTCCGGAAGCGTGTTTGGAGGCGTCGGTGGCGATGGCAAAGGGTTGGGAGAGGTTGGGCATTCTGAGGACGGGTTCTGAGGTAAAACAACGTTTGAGTTGGTCAAACACGTCTTGGCAAGGGGTGGACCAGGCCCAAGGCTGGTTCTTCTTGGTGAGGTCAAGGAGGGGTGAGCGATGTCGGAGTAATGGGGGATGAATCGGCGGTAGAAGTTGGCAAATCCAAGGAAGGAGCGGACGTCCTTGACACAGGCGGGGGTGGGCCATTCCGTGATTCCTGCAAGTTTGACGGGGTCCATGGCGATCTCGCCGGGTTTGATGATCATGCCAAGGTATTCGACTTCCTTGGCAGAGAAGGTGCATTTTTCCAGCTTGAGACGGAGCTGGAGTTCTTTCATTCGTTGAAGGACTTTCTTGGTCCGTTCCTCATGTTCGGCTTCGTTGTTGGAGAAGATGAGGAGGTCGTCCATGTAAATGATGAGCCATCCTTCTGCGATGAGGTCTCAGAATGAGTCGTTCATGAATCATTGGAACGTGGGGGGAGAGTTGGTCATGCCGAAGAACATGATGGTTGGTTCAAAGAGTCCTCTGTGAGTGATAAAGGCTGCCTTCCATTGGTCGCCCTCTTTGATGCGGACGTTGTTGTATCCCCATCTGACGTTGAATTTTGTGAAGTGTTTGGCCCCTTTGAGTTTATCGACGAGGTCGGAGATGAGGGGGAGGGGGTAAGCATCTCGGACAGTGTGTTCGTTGAGGTAGCGGTAGTCCTGACAGGGACGGAGCTTGCCGTCCTTTTTCTTGACAAAGAAAAAGGGGGAGGCCTGCGGGGACTTGGAGGGCCGGATCTTTCTGGATCTGAGGTGTTCGTCGACAAAGTCATTGGCGGCTTGTCGTTCATCGGGGGAGAGAGGATAAAGTTTCCCCACTTTGGGAATAAAGGATTCATCGAGGTTGATCGCGTGATCATAAGGTCTCGATGGGGGGAGTGGGGTGTCGGCATCATCGGCAAAGACTGATGCATATTCGGAGTACTGTGGGGGTAGGGTGGGTTTCGGCTTGGAGAAGGCTGCTTCTTGGGCGAGGAGGGTAGAGGTGGTGATCTTTCGCACCGTGGCCATGAGCTGGGGGTTAGCAAAGCGGGATCCGCATCGTTCAATGCGGTTGATGGTGTAGACGAAACGGGCTCTTTCCACGAATCATTCCGGGAGTTCGGCATTGAGATAGCAGCATAGCCCTTCCATCTCTTGGAAGTCGAGGGAGGTGTGTTTAGGAATCCGGGGTTTTGGCGTAGAGGGAGTGGGTCAGGTGTTCTTAGATAGGTGAGAGGTGCGGGCGGCGAGGTGGGAGAAGGAAAGATCAAGGGATCGGTCCCTTGCCAGGTCGATGGTGACGGTGCCTTTCTTCCAGTTAATGCTGGGGTTGGTGGCAGCGAACCAGGGGTGTCCGAGGATGATGTTCTCTTTTCTGCCATTCATGACATAGAAGCGGATTTTCTGAGTGATTTCACTGATCTTAACAAAGAGGATGGCTTCATATCGGCATTCCGTGTTGGTAGATTTGTCGGCGTTTCGGATAAGGAAGGGGGTGGAGAGTTTCTTGGTGGGGACGCAGTTTCGCTTGACAAAGTCCCAATCGATGCAGCAGATCTGGGCGCCGCTGTCAAGGAGGGCAGTGGTTTCAATGACTTTCAAAGTGTTCTCGGACATGATGAGTTGAATCGGAATGTATAAGGAGTGGGGTCTCAATTCGGTCTGAGATACAGTTATGTTGAGTATGGAAGCTACTTGCGTTGGGGAGTGCTTCCTATCTAAAAATCCTGTTGGTACTCAGCGAGAGCGGAGTCCAGGTTGGTGGAGAGCCGTCCGATGACGACTTCTTCTTCGTTGACTTCTTGAATGGAAGCCGTGGTGGCTTCAACGGTTCCTACCTTTTTGGCAGGTGGGTGAAGGTTGGAACGTTGTGGGAGGGGAGGGGCGGTTCTGGGGCATTCTCGGGCGAAGTGGCCCTTTTTGCGGCATCGAAGGCATAGTCCTTCTTTGATACACTTGGCGCATTCTTCGGGGGAAAGGCGGGTGAGCTGATCTACGTCCATGGCGTTTGGGTCTTTTGGGGCAGCATGAGTGTGGGTGTGGGGATGAAAGGAGGACGTGGTGGAATGAGATCGCTGTTTAGTGATCTGGGCAGCATGGTTCTTTTTCCATACGAAGAGATCAATCTTTTCGTACCAAGTGGAGACAGCGGTGGGGAATGTGTCGAGGGAGCACATGCGGTCCATGAGCCAGGAAGGAATTCCGGCCTGGAGGTAGGCGATGATGGTGGCGGCATGGGTGGTTTCGTCGAGTTCAGCTTCGACGACTTTGAGCTTGAACTGGGATAGGTATTTGGGGAGGAACAAATCGTCCCTTACTCTGGTATTGGCGAGCCAGGAGATGGCTTCGGCTTGAACGTTCGTACTCTTGAATGTTTTATCAAAGTCCTTGATAAAGTCCTTGAATGTCCTGAAGGTGTTGTTGTCAAGGCCTTTCTGGGTGCGGACGGAGGCCCAGGTGAGGGCAGTCCCTTTCTTCATGTAAGACAGAGTGAATCCGATTCGCTTGTTGTTGTCGTCGTAGACTGTTCCATTGATGAGGAGGTAGAGGCGGACGGAGGTGAGCCATTGCGTGGCTTTGGATGGAGATCCGTCGTATTCCTCAGGAGTTCCGACGCGGAGTTCTGTGGGTTTGGTGGAGGACATAGGAGGGGGTGGACATGGTGGGGTTTTAGGTCTGAAGTGGGAGTGTCTGGAGACAGGAGTGGGTGACGGAGGGGTGGGGCTTCTGGGGATAACGGCGCTAGCGGAAAGCTGGTGCGCGAGGTTTTGTCCTAGTTGGATAGTTTCGAGGGTGGGGGATGGGGGTTCAGTGTCGATGGAGTGTGCGTCTTCAGAAGACGACGGTGAGCTAGAGGATTCCTGGGGAGCGGGTGTCTGTGTGTCTTGGTGGAGTCCCCAGAGGCGGGGGTTCAAGCGAGGTGGGCGAGCAATGGTGGGAGGGCACTACACGATGGTAGGCGTTTCTTGAGAAGCTATTTCTTTTGTTACGCTTGACTCGGGTAGAGGCGAGCGTAGACTTGGGCACGAGACGACGTCGATGGAAGCGTATGCTTGACCAGACGCGGAGATGTCTAGAGGCGTTGGCCTAACTAGAAGGACTATGAAGAGGGCAAGACAAGTGGTCGAGGAGGTCGGCTAGGTGAACGACGAGACGGACTCGTGGTAGGCAATCAGCTTGGTGTATTCCCAAGTAGAAATAGCTTAGATTACATGTGTGCGTGCGACCAGTATTTATAGGGAAAGGGAATGCGCACGGACCAAGGATGAAAAAGGAAACTATCGTTAAGATAGGAAGGGAACATTGTAGAACAACGTAGAAGAATCGTGACTAAGCTAGAGAGGAAAACGCTATAGGTGGGAAGGAAATGATGACTAAGAAGTGGTGAGTAATATCGGCCAATGGGTGGAAAAGGGGTCATCACAGAGGAAAAGGAAATAGTGTCCGTGAGAGAAATAGGAAATAGGGGTGAATCATAACAGTGTGAGGGATGATTTCCATCCTACATTTGTTGAGAGAACTACTAAACATACATAGAAACAGTATCCCAGCCTGAATGTACATTGCTGTTAGTGTAGTATACAGTATTTACTAATGGTTCACTATGGTGTCAGCTGGTTATCAAGGGTGGAATGGCTGACTTACCTTGGAGCTGCTGTATTGGATACCCAGCACACTTATGTACATATGTTCAACAAACATTGCATCTGTAAAAAATATGATGACTACACAGGACTACAGTGACTACATGGTTGCAACTACTGTAGTACAATATAGTTCACTGTAGTGAATATGTTTTTATTGTAGTACAACATGGTCTATTGTAGTGCAACATGTCTTACATGGTACAACATCTGGAAAAAAACATAATACAACAGGTGACAACATATGTAATACTATGTAGTCCATGTAGTACTGTAGTCTGTATCATCATCTCCCTTATACTTCATACCATGTCATTTCCTGTAGTAGGGGTCATACTATGTTGTACAATATTATAGGCCATCAATGCTGTAGCAAGTACAACATAGTGCAACATAGTCCATGTAGTCTATATAGTCTCTTGTAGTCACTTCATTTAGGGGTTTGGTAGTAAAAAATATGATTGCCACATCAAACAACATTGTCAACAGAGCACTAATAGTAAGGTGGTATCAAGCACTACTGCCATGTCATTCACAGTTGCCAGGGTAGTTGTGGGCCACTGTATTGGTGGGGGGTGGTGGACATGCCATTGCACATTGCTGTTGTGAATGGATGGCTGCTGCAGCATTGTTGTTGTCAGGTGGCAGATGTGCCATTATGGTGTCATTGTCAGGTGGTGTGCATGACATTGCACATTGCCATTGTTAGTGTGGTGGTGAATGGCCATCATGGAGTAGTTATCATCAGACAGTGTCATTATTGTCAGGTGGTAGATGTACCATCATGGCATCATTGTCAGGTGGTGACCATTGCACATTGCCATTGTTGGTAGGCAATAGCATGGGTACAGTGTACCTGCCTGGGTTCTGGGTATGGGTATTGCCAGGGTATGGGTATGGGTGCAGATCTTGGACACCTGTACCCCTACCCATATCCTTGTATGGGTACTTGCCAAAAATGGCAGTGGCAATGCATTGCAACCACTTGTTCCAGCTTGTCACCCCCATTGTGTCTACTTGAGCCCCAGTGCTTGTCCACCATTCCACTCTGTCCTTCAATCTCCACCACTCATCTTGCACCCTTTCAAACCCCATCTCTTGGTCCCACTCCTACCATGTCCCAACCACTTGCTTTCAACACTGCCCACCACCTAGGGAACTACATGGGTATACCCACCAAAGTACCCACCATTGTAATTTGGATGGTGGGTATTTTGGTGGGTGTACCCATGCAATTCCCTACTGCCACCTTAGCCTTCAAATGGCATTGATACAGATGCAACTGTTTGCTGTCAACATCACCCACACCAAGCCCTTCAAACAGTGTCAATGCCATTTGCACATGGCCCATGTTGCCCACCACACCATCTGTCAACACAGGCACAAGTGCCTGCCATGGCCATCATGTCTGGGACAACCTCACTGCAATGATGTTGCCACCACCACAATGGCAACTCAGCCATGGTGATGATAACAACAATGATGACATCACCATAGCGCCACCATGGCTGTGAGAGCCCACTACGATGATGGTGACTCAGCCATGGTGACAACAATGATGATGATAATGACATCACCATGGTGGCAAAAGCCTACAACAACAATGTTGCTGCTGCCATGATGGTGACACAGCAACAATGGCACCATGAGGACAATGAGGACAACAGTCCCGCATTCCTGACGTTGCCTACCACCTGGCCCTTCAAACAGTGTCAAGATGGCCACAACCACTTGTTGTCAACACCATCCACCTGCTCTTGACATTGCCCACTGCCTGGCCCTTCAAACAGCATCAACACGAGCCCAATGGCTTGTCACCAACCCCATTCACTCACCCTCAATGTTATCCCCCACCTGTCTGTTCAAATGTGTTAACACAAGCCTAACAGCTTGTTATTGACACTATTTGCTCCTTCTTGGACACCATCCACTGCCTAGCCCTTCAACTAGGCATCAACATGAGCACAACTGCTTGTTGTCAATGCCCACCTGTTCACCCTCAATGCTGCCTGCCCTCCAGCTTTGAAATGACATCAACATGGGTGCAATCACTTGTTATCAACACCAGCTGCTCACCCTTAGTGCTGCTTATTCTCAACACCTCCTGCCCCCTGGCCCTTTGACCTGCATCAACATGAGTGTAATTACTTGTTGGCACCATCCACTTGCTCCTGATGACACCCTCTACAGCCTGACCCTTCAAATGGTGTCGACACGAGCACAACTGCTTGTCATCAACCACATCTGCTTATTCTCAACCCCATTTGCTTATTCTTGACCCCATCCACCTGCCCACCCTTGACGTTGCCCACTGCCTGGCCCTTCAAATGGCATTGACACAAGCCTGACTGCTCATTGTCAATGCCATCTATTTACTGCATTGTCAATGCCATACCCATGGGTAAACCCACTATGGGTATGGGTATGGGTATTGAACAGGAATATCTATGCAAAAACCTGTACCCACACCATGGGTATGGGTTTTTACCAGGTATGGGTACAGGTACACTTCTGGACACCCAGGGGTATACCTGTGCTATTGCCTAGATATGTGATGGTTTTTTGAGATACTGGCTGCAATTTATGGCAACAAGACTATAGTTGGTATAATAAGCAAAAACAAATCTTGTACCTTTGACTTGATTTGGAATCATTGTTTTGTTAGGATATTTGTTATACTTGGCCCCAGATAGGGATAAGTGTAGTCTTGGGTGGCAGAGGATGATATTACTAGAGACATGGGTCTAACTAGAACATAGGGTAAAGCTTAGAGATATGGGTCTGACTAGGTGCTAGAAGCAATGGATTGGATTGAGGGTGATGGTAGTTGAAGTAACTTGAGAGTGAGGCTGTTACAATTCCTTTCTTTTCCCCTATACTTGTCTTGCCTCATGTTACTTAGTCCATTTTAATGATGCATTGGATACTTTTTATATTCAGCCAATTGCTATAATATCTGATAACTTTTATTGCCCAGTAGCCATTTGCTGGTAATTGGCCTTTTTCTATTTGCCACTGCTTATCTTTAGTCATAGATGCTTGGTCATGAATGTTATCTAACATTCTATGACTTTTCTTTTTTGCTTTTGTAATCTTTATTTCCACTTAGTATATAAACCTGCCCATTTGTACTTTAGTTTTCTATGCTTGTCTTTTTTGTACTTTCACCTGAATCCAAGTGCCACTTCCTTGTCCCTTTAGCTGTGCTAAGGTTCCTTATTTCTTAGTTTTAAGCCTACTACTAAGTGGCCTCTGTGTTATTTTAATTGTCATCATTGCACAACATCACTTTGTCCCTTTATTCCTTGATATCCCCAAGGTCCTATTAAGTTTCTCTATGTATTGCAATAGACTACACTTGAATCTATAGGAAAGCCCTAGAATTATCCTCATCACCTATCCTTCATCCCTTATACTTAGGTTCTGTTATGCTTGGCCTGGATAGAGACATGCATAGACTTGGAAAATGAGGGGTGACATTGACTAGAGGTGTAGACTTGACTAGGACATGGAGTATACCTAGAGATATAGGTCTGACTTGGAGTGATAAGGGTTTTGGCAGCAAGGGAAGCAAGGCCTAGGGAGTAAGGCTAGCTGAATGACCAAATGGATTGGAAGTTGCAAGACTATAAGTGGATTGCAAGGCAGACCTGTTGAAAAGTCAGGTGCCAGAGCTGTTGATGGGTGATCAGCCATAGTGGGGCAGCAATAGGTTATTTGTGATAGCAGATGGAGGAAAGCTACTACTACCAGTAAAGTAATGGATTATGTAAGTAGGGTATGAGTGATTCAATCCAACATACTCTCTGAATTGTGAGAGAGTCCAAGTGAACAAAATAAATGGAATGGAATAAAAAGTGCACCCCCAGAAGCATAAACAAGTCTGAATGTTACAGTTGAGTTATTGCGGCCCACTGTTTTCCTTTTCTCTTTTGCTTATCATGGCCCTGACCCGTGATGGAAACATTATCTCTTTATTGTATTGCTGACCTGGCAGCTCCTTTATCCTGCTTTCTGGCCCTAGACCGTTCCTTCAGATCCTATTGGCAAGGGTCCTGGATTTATTCTTGTTATCTTCATACGTTTATCTCAGATAGCCTTCTACTCCACTACTTCTCTCACAACGGCATCATCTCCCCATTTTCTCCCACATGACTCATACATATTTGTCATCTGCAGCAGTTCCATTTGATTCCATCGTATTCTACTGCTTACATACGCTTGGATATATATACTGCTGCTGCATGTACAATACTTCTCATTCTTGATCTATGCAATCTTAGCGTACTATCTTGAGCCACCTCCCCTGGACTTCTATAAGCCTTTGTGAGCTTCTGAGTCACTCTGTCTGTGCCAAGGCTCATTCCCTTATGTATGCTCTTTACCCACCTTTGACCTTTGGTTTGACCATCGACTACTCTCAACTGTTTGGATCCCTTTGTATATGCTTCGCATAACACTGAACATGCAGAATAAAAGAATAAAGGATCTTATGCAAAGTACAAAAATCACCATGCAATATTGGGTGAGTCATCAGCAAGAGTAGTGCATTCCTTCTCCTTTGAACAGTCTTTAGTGTAGTATTCTTTCTTGTTGCATCAAAAGCATGTAATATTGGTGTGGGAACAGGTGATGAAGGCAGTGTCAGAGCTATCAGATTCACCTATGACAAGTGATGACTTGTACTCATCAAACTACTTGTGATTGAGATGGTGCTCTTCTTTGTTGAGCAGGTGAGAGATGGTAAGTTCAAGAGTAAGCTCAGTGGGTTTAACAGCATCAAGAGCAATGACAACAAAGTCATAGTCAGGAGGGAGGCCAGATGTGAGAATGATAATGATGAGGAGGTCTGGCAGCAATATTCCTGTTATGCTTGACCCGGGTAGGTGATCGACTTGATGTATTGTCAAGTAGAAATAGCTTAGGTTACATGTGTGTGTGCGTCCAGTATTTAAAGAGAAGGAAAAGCGCACGGACCAAGGATGAAAAAGGAAACTATCGTCGAGATAGGAAAGGAATGTTGTAGAACAATGTCGAAGAATCATAACTAAGCAAGAGAGGAAAACGCTATAGGTAGGGAGGAAATGATGACTATGAAGTGATGAGTAATATCAGCCAATGGGTGGGAAAGGGGTCATCATAGAGGAAAAGGAAGAGGTGTCCATGAGAGAAAGGGGAAATAGGAGTAAACGTAACAATTCCAATGTTTTTCATGAGGTGCACTTGAGTCTTGACATTGCTGATCCATGACATGACAGATTGGTCAGTGCGTTTTTCCATATGCGAGAACTTGTGCATAGTGGCAAGCTGGGTGGAAAGACCACAAGCATGGTGGACATTAGTGAGCATGTCCCAGATGACCTTTGGGTCATCACCTTGAATGTGGATGATCTAACTGTCATCAACATACAGTGTGATCTCAGCAGTGGCCTTGAGTTGGTGTAACATGAATGCATTGACTGCAGATGTAGTGGCTGTCTTTGAGTTGGGTGCAGTTTCCATGCCTGATACAATATCCCAGAGATTGGAACAGATGAGTAGTGCATGCATATGAACATGCCAGGTGAGATAGTTCATCTTGCTGAGGCACGGCATCATAGTGATGTTGAGAACAGATGATAACATGGTTATAATAAGGGTAAAAAACAGTTAAAGAGAAAAGGGAGAGGATACATGCATCATGAAGAATGTGAGTGTATGCAGGTTGGATGTATGCACTTACATGTGAAGACACAGAGGGTGAAATGATTAGCCCCTAAGGACTGATTGCTTACCAGAGCAAGTAGTAAGCCTAGTAGATTTTGAATATGCTAGTAGAGACTAGGAAATATCCAAGAGAACAAGACTAGGGAAAATCCTAGTGCTTGCCCTTGGCCTTTATATATCTTTCTAGTATTTACATTCATGTATGCTATATCTACAATATCCTGTGTCGGTGAATACAAGGAGTATGCATATATCTGATAGAACTACAAGAACTAGGGTGTGCACTGGTATCTGTTGTGTAGCCCCAGTATTTCTGAGTCATGTTGACTAGTTCTGACTTGTGTTACATGAAGTGTACACAAAGGGATCCGAGATGACAGGGATGAGGCTGACGTCCAAGCCAAAGGTGAATGATGATGGGGGAGGCTGAAGTCTGAAGGTCAAGGGTTGAAGGGAAGCAAAGGGGGTTCACAAGGGGAAGGCCTTGGAACATGCAGAGCAACTTAGGAGTGTGCAGTGACTCAAAGAGGTCCAAAGGAGTGAAACAAGATAGTACACTTGGATTGCATGAATAAGAATGAGACTAGTACATGTGGTTGCTAGTACTATACTAACTAGGAGTATGAGAGAACAAGTACGGAAGTTAGCAAGGGATCTCATGAAGAAGTTAGTGGGTAAAAAAATATAGTAATAAAGATGTAAGAGCTGCAATGAGAGGCAAAAGACAAGTTGGTATCATAAGGTAACAACAAAGTCACAGGAACAACAAGACAACGAAGAAATATGTACTCAAAGGAAAATGGAGGTGCAGGGGGATCTATGCAAGCATGAAAGGTTGGTAGTGCATCAGAAAGATGAAGGAAATGAGAAGCAGCAAGAAAAGAGGGAAAAATTGTAACAACTTGTGCTTTATACTTGCCTTCTATATCAGAACTGATGAGTCAGCCATGAGGATTACCATGAGGTGCTTATCTGTGACATGCAGTGGCCTTGAGGTTGGTAAGGTTTGCACAGCCATGCACTGCCTTGGATACAGCCAAGCACTGCCATAGGGGCTGGTTGAGTACTTCTTTCACACAGATATTAGCACAGCCTTGCACTGCTTGTGCACTGCCTTAATGACTTGTTTAGACTAGTGTTGGCTAAGTCCTGATTGAGGGTTAGCTCCCAGGATAAGTGTAGATATTGCATAGCAAATGCAATAGGGCATGTAAAAGGCCAGGAAAATTAGTGAAAAATAGTGGTAAAACAGGGCGATTGTAACAGAAAGTGGATATATGCTGTGCGTGACATGGCCTGTTGGTCAGTGCTTTAGCCCAGAGATAGGGAATGATCTGTAACATGGCCCATCAGTCAGCAGAAGAGGACATAGTGCCTGTGACATGGCTCATTGGTCAATAGTGTGCTCACACAGCCTGTCATGTGGCTATCAATTTGTAAGACCCTAATAGTATGAGGCCTGGTCTGCTATGTTGAAAAGTCAGATGCCAGAGCTGTTGATGGGTGATTAGCCATAGTGGGGTGGTGACAGGTTATTCATGATAGTGGACAGAGGAAAGCTACAGTACAGTGGTACTACCAGTAAAGTAACAGATTATGTACAGTGGCTCAAAAAAGTGTCTCAATGTTGGATCATTTTAAAGACATTGACTGTTATGATTCCTTTTTTTTTCCTTCTCACTTGTCCTTGTACACTACTTAGCCCATTGTTACAGTTGTGTTATTACATGCTTCAGTATTTCTCTTTTCTTTTGCCTAGTCTGACCCCAACCTGTGTTGGGAACACTACCTTTTTGTTGTATCACTGACCTGGCAGTGTCTCTATCCCATCTTCTGGCCTCAAGCCATTCCTTCAGATTCTACTAGATGAGGCCCTGGACTTATATTTAGATCTCTTCATATGTTTTCTATTGGACAGCCTTTGCTTTTACTGCTTCTCTTACAATGGCATTGTTCTCCCGTTTACTTCACACATTACTCAGCAGTATTTACAATCTGCAGCAGTCCCATGTGATTCCATTGCATTCCTCCACTTACATACTGCTTAGTATTTATACCTCGCTGCATGTACAGTAGAATCTCATTCTTGATCTATGCAATACTAGCGTTGTATTTTGAACCACCCCTTCAGATCTCTGTTAATCTTTGCACACTATTGAGTCATTCTGTTAGTGCCAAGGCCACTCCCTTGTGCACATCCCTTGCCCTCCTTTGTCCTATGGTTTGAATGTCAACAACTCTCAACATTCTGGATCCTGTTGTGTACACTTTGTGTAACATCCATTCTAGCAACATGTTGGACACTTATTCCTTTCAACCAATTACTATAATACCTGACTCTTTTTTATCATTCAGTAACCACTTGCCTGGTAATCAGTCTCTTTCCATTTGCTCTCCTTATCTCTTGTCATAGATGCTTTGTTATAGAGGTTCTCTAATATTCTATGACCTTTTATTTCCTGCTTATGTTATCCTTCTCCTTTCCAGTATATAAACTTGCCCTCCATGTACAATAGCTTCTCACACTTATCTTTCTTATACTTCCACCTGAATCCAAGTGCTTCTTGTCCCTATTCCTTAGCCATGCTAAGGCCTTGACTCACCCTAGTCTTAAGCCTACTATTGAGTGGCTTCTGTGTTGTTTTGACTGTTGTTGTTGCACAACACCCCTTTGTTCCTTGACACCTTGACATCCTTGAGGTCACCTTGTCTCCCTGTGTATCACAACAGATGTTTGTTGCTAGGAAATCCCTAGGACCTCTTGTCCCTTGTCCCCTTGTCCTTCAGGTCAATTGAGACTACATTAGTCCCCATCTGGGCCTATTGTAACATTGACTAATTGCCAGACATCAAGAACAAACAAGACCAAATAGTTGCAGAATAAAATGAGGTACATGCTCTTGGCATCCTAACACCACTTACATAATCTGATTTGGTTGTCATGCCACTGAGATATAGCCATTTTAGAAGAAAACAATAGAATATCAAAACACAAGTACAAACCCAGATTTGGTTATTGATACTATTCAAATAGCATGAAATGTTTGCAGATTGAAGTGCTGTCTAGAGCCAATCTTGAACAATGTCCTTTATATATACATAGCAATGAGATGTTACAGATGCAATGGACTACTATCTTTCATTTCGCTATCTTATCTTATCTCACTACTTTTATTCTACAGACATGTGACGCTTCACCTTCACACTTGTCACGGTCGCCCCTGACGGACAACCTCTTATCTTCTAACCTGTGTCAGACACAGCCCTTATCTCTTATCTACAACATGAGGATGCGCCTTCTCTATGTGCTTCTACTTCTTATGCCTCATGCCTTTCTTATCACACATGCGTTGCATGCATGTTTATGCTTATCTCTTTATCTCCATGGATCTAGGATCCATCATGACTCCTGATCCATGCCTTAGACGCATGTTACGCTTCTTATGACTCCCCATGACCCAGATACATGAGTACGCCTCATGTTCTACACTTCTAACATGCACCAGCAGCATGTTCATGCTTCTACGCCACATGATCCATGCCTTTGCAGCATGAAGGGCTATGCAAGGCTATGACCTTCCATTCAACACAGCCTTAAGGCTGTTCTCCTCATGGTGATATGCACGGACACCGCATGTTATGACCATACACGGACTTTATATCTTAGATATAGTACAAACATGTACATACCCCTAGGTAGTATATAAAGGCCCAGAGCCAGCCAAGGGACCTCAGTTTGTCCTCTTGGTTTTCCCCCTCCAACCTTGGTAATCGGAGAGCCTTGGTGCATGCTCACCAAAATCCCCGTTCTGTTTGAGCAGCCTGTAGCACTTATGATTGGATTAGGTGTCAACACCTTCATTGGTTGTTGGGTTGTTTCATGAGATATGTTATTTAGTAAAAAATACAAATACCTTGAACTCATCAGACCTAATAAAGGAGTTGACTTTATCTTTCACCCATTCTCACTCTAGCCAAAGGAGTTTTCCAAAGACAGTGATAAGTATCCCAGATATGTCAAGCTGGGCACTCTATAAGTATATTACAATAGATGTGATGAGTGTTTATCTCTGCAAATGAAGTGAGTGCATCCTCAGCCAGCTCAAGGTCCTTGTACACTTGTGTAGCACAATGGCATTTATACCTCCACTAAAATTTCTGCTCAAGTACTTCATTAGTGGATTCAGAGCACTCTTGTTGTTGAGTGGGGGGAGGATTACAAGTTGATCCACAAATAGGAGAACTAGGTGGAAAAAAAAGTTGGTTGGAGTCACTTAGACTATCATCAGTTGCAAGGTCTTTATTTGCAGAAATAAATGGTGATCCTTTAGCATTGTTGCTGGATTTATTGGTATGCTCAAGTTGAAATCATGCAAGAAGACTCATACCAAGATGCCAAATGGTCAGTGAAGGATGAGGTTGCAATCATTGAATGGCTGTTGATTAAAAAACTATAGTGCTTTGGAGAGTTTGGTTTGAACATGCACTTTATGGATAAATGGTCCCATTTCAGTGCCAATTCATTATATATTGTGATGTGATTTTGAATTTACATGCTAACATTGCTATTGGAATGGAGGAGGGGGGGAAATATTGTAGCTTTGTGTGGTTGCCCAAAGCTAGTTCCAACTTGGAGATGTGCTGATAAAAATCTGGGCTAAGTATTTACACAATGTTGTTTTGAGTTTGAATTAGTCTAAATTGCCTGGTATTACATGTCAGAAATGGAGTGGTGATTGGTTGGCAGCTAATGGGTCTCCAATTCCACTCTTTTAGAAGCCTGGATATTATGAAGAGACTTTCTATGATAGAAAGTCCAGATATTCCTTGAATTGTCAGGTGTGATTTTTTTCTTTTTAGATTTCTAATGATATTTTTTTTTATAGCTACTGTTTATGTCCCACACTTTGCTAATTGTGGACCATGGTCTTGGTCATTTTGGTAGAGCCCATGATGCCTTTGCATTCAAGGAAACACAATCTATCAGGAACATAATACACTTTTGGTTGATAATAAATGGATATGGGGTAATAATGGCTATTCTCTTTCAACCTAACTTATTCCCCCTTTCAAAAAGCCAAGGAACCAGGCATTAAATTGTAAGCAAAAAAACATTTAGCTACTTTTATCCAAGGTAAATCTTAATCTTTTTGATTTTTATATTAATAGGTTTAGGTCTGAGTTCAGGTAAAGCATGCATTTGGTGCTCTCAAAGGCACTTCCAATTCAATTGATGAGAATAACTGGTTGTCTAGCCCTAGTAAATCAGTTCTTCTATCTCCATCAAGTCTTAGAAGAATTTGGATTATGCAACAAGTTGGATTATTTGTTGCATAATACTTCATAATATGATTATTCAGTTTGAGGAAAAAAGATATGGTCCAAAATCAGCACAAAGGTGAGCTTTTAAGGCTTGGGCAAGAGAGGAAGGAGGTCAAGCAGAACATGAAAAAAGGAGTAGGATTTGATATCAATAATGGAAAGCCAGGGCATGCATTTTGTCTTAGACTAATGGAGTAGATTGTACAATAAAACAAAAAGATAGCATTGTGATATACAAATGACATATATGCAGTAAAAAGAAAACAAGTACAGGATGTAACTATGTACTAGAATCAATCCTTTTCAATATCAGTTGAAGCCTTTAAATCTTTGCCTCATGCTGTTTCTCTTTTGTAATTTTTGTAGCCATTCAGGCCTTTGCTTTCTTAAGCTGAATCTGAGCCTGTTGAGCCTGCATGGCCTAATCATGAATGGCCTGTGTATTAGTACTTTTGTACTACATTTTGTCCTGTTCCAACTGCAACTTGCACTCCTTTTCAATATGCTGGATCTTTAATGCAAGTTGGTAATTTTTCTCCATGGAAATGGCAACATGACATAAGCTTGGCCTGTTGGCCCCTGTGCTAAACTCTGCTGTCATCTGCAACATCATTTCATCCAGATTAGCTCAAATTTGTGTACTTCTACTGTTACTAGACAATCCTAAAAACACTAACAAAACAGGAAAAAGAACTTGACAGGCCAATATTTGTGATTGACCTACTAATAAAGTGGGGGAGGGCATAGACCATATATCAGAGAGGTTGTGTGACAAGACAGGTTATATACTGGCTTTGAAGGTTATTAGCTAAAATCCAATTGTATGAAAATGATAGAAGAGAGGGGGGGGCATTTTGTATAGCAACATTATTGAGATTAGCATTGAGATCAATATCAATTGGATTAGGGAATGCTGTGGCTTAAAAAATTAGTAATTGTCAGTAATATATGGTATTCTTTCTTTCATTTTTCTTTGCAAATACTCATGTTTGAATGTTTATTGTTATTAAATGAGTACATATCATCACCTTCATTGTACCATCTCATATCTGTATTAGCCACCACAGCAGCAAACACAAATGGAGTGGATGGAACAATGGTGGACATGGCAGGAACAGGCTGAATGAATAGGTTGGACAAATGAAATGGTGATGGTAATAAGCACAAATGGGATAGTGACAGGCATAGCAGAGGCAGGAGCAGAAGTGGATGTTGTGAATGTGATGGCAAGCATATCTGCCTGTTCTTGTTTGGAGTGACAATCTTGAGAAATTTTATACTGTGGAATATTCCAGGTTGCAAGCTGATGAGTTTGGCTATAAAGTTTGAAATGCCATTCCAGATCATGTACAGATTGTCATACCATGGAAACTTCTTGAAAATGGCATTGTGCAGATTTGCAGTATTAGCACCAGGTTGGACACCTTGGCCTGTTTGATAAATGATATATTAGTGTTGAACAAACATTTTATGAAGGCTAAAATTTTTAATTGAAAAAAGAGGAAGGAAGGTGATTTACTAGCTGAGATGGTTTGAAATGGATACTAAAAAATGCTTGGGCATAACTGCAAAGCAGTCATGCCATTCTGAGTCCTTACTAAAGATAATGTATACAATTGCAGCATAAATGGACAACTTGTTTTTGCCCAATGGTTTCTCTGTGAATTTGGAGTGGTCAGCTTTGTTCTCCAAAAAAAGAACATTGTAGTCTGCAATATGGAAAACAAGGTGGGCAACAAAAACATTGGTTTGGTGACTTGTTCACTGTACTGTGGACTTGTCAGTTAAATGGTGGCAGTGTAACAATAGTCAATTGGTGGGTACATTGGGCTTGTGCTTTTTTTGATCCCCAACCATGGCCCTTGGTTGGATGGGGAGCTGGAGTGATGGCAGATGAATGCCCTTTGTAGGATCAATAGTAGAGACTATCAAAGATGAACAGGCCTGCAAACATGCAGACTGGCATGTTTGTGGATACAAGGGAGGTGTTGAAATTTAGACTCTAACTGCAAGGTGTCTATTCTAGGATACATTTAAAATATAGTACAGGGCTTGTCAGAGCATGATCTGACTAAGCATGAATATGTTTAATAATTTGAGTGAGCAATTTTGTTAATGCTCAAAAAGCAATATTTATTACCAAATTTAAAGTTGTTGCTGGTGGTGCTGTGTTGGTTGAAGTTGGCATTTGCCAGCTTGAATAGCAACCTGTGAAACCAAGTCCCCTATCATCCAACCAGGGTACAAGATAGCATACAAGGAAGCAGATTTCATATTACTCTTGTTGATGATATTGCCTATCCTAATCCAGACATGCATACAATTCATGCAACACAAGACATAAAGGACAAAGCAATAGCAGCCATTAAAACCAACACTACAGATGGACAGAAACCAATCAATGCCTTCATATTGGAGGTAAAGCAGCTCCTAAGTCTGGGAACAAATGAATTGGCAAAGTGGCCAATGTGGGTGGTTATTTCATCCAGTAGTGCCAATAGCAAGAATATTGTTGAATATTTGAAGAAACCTGGTGTGTACTCTATGGAAAGTGACTAATATTGACATTGAAGTTCTTTTCAGTGGAAATGACAACATTGAAGAAGCAGCTAAACAAAATGATAGCCAAAATAGAATCTTTTGATAAAACAATCTCATAGCTTTAGAAGAAAATTATTTAAAAACCTAACAAAATAAAGATTCTTCCATGCACTCTTGAACAACAGGAAAAAGAGCTTGGTGAGCTTTGTGTAGCAAACCATGAGATGGATGCTTTCTTATGCCAGGTGGGCTTTGTTTGAAACTAAGTATAGATTATTTTAATAGCTAGAATAGAAAAGTGTTACATTGATGCAGATCCATAGGTGGGCATTTATTGATCTTGCAAGAGATGAAGTTATTAAATTATTTGGGCATGAAAACTGGAGGATTCTTTTGGAAAAACCATAAGGAAAAAGTCACTAGAAGAATGTGAAATGACTAGCCCAACTAGGACCAATCGCTTACCCTTAGACAAGTAGTAAGCCTTATGCTAGAGACACTAGTTGGACTAGGAAACTCCAAGAGAACAAGACTAGGAAAAATCCTAGTGCTTGCCCTTGGCCTTTATATACCTTTCTAGTATTTACATTCATGTACACTACATCTATGATATCCTGTGTTGGTGAACATGAGGAGTATGCATGTATCTGATAGAACTACAAAAACTAGGGTGTGCACTGGTATCTGTTGCATAGTCCTAGTATTTCTGAGTTGTGTTGACTAGTTCTGACTTGTGCTTTGTACTCACCTTCTATATCAGGACTGATGAGTCAGCCATGAGGATTACCATGAGGTGCTTATCTGTGACATGCAGTGGCCTTGAGGTTGGTAAGATTTGCACAGCCATGCACTGCTTGGATACAGCCGAGCACTGCCATAGGGGCTGGTTGAGCACTGCTTTCACACAGGTATTAGTACAGCCTTGCACTGCTTGTGCACTGCCTTAATGACTTGTTTAGACTAGTGTTGGCTAAGTCCTGATTGAAGGTTAGCTCCCAGGATAAGTGTAGATATTGCATAGCAAATGCAATAGGGTGTGTAAAAGGCCAGGAAAATTAGTGAAAAATAGGGATAAAATAGGGCGATTGTAACATATACTATTGTTGAAACTTGATATTCCAACACCTTATGCCCAATGCCTTTAGCTTACTTGCCTTTTCTTATTGGCCCAATCCAGTCAAACCAGTATCTCATTCATCTCCACTTGTCAGATACCCCATTTCCCTAGCCCTATTCAAGTTATTCCACTCCAGTCTCCTGCCATGCCCACCACTAAACTCAAAGCAGCTCTTCTCACTGACTTTTCAGGAGAATCTATTGACACTATGGACTGGATAAAAGCCATGAAAGCATAATTCCCAATTAACCCCACTCTATATGCTTCAAATGAAGCCAAAGTCATGACCACTGTTACGATGGGCCCGGGTAGGGACTAGCGTAGTCTTGAAGGACCTGAAGGACCAAGCAAGGGCGAGGGACGAGGGGCAAAGTGTCTTAGGGAATTCCTAGTGACGGACGACTGTTGCGATACACAGGGAGTCGAGGGGACCTCAAGGACGTTGAGGAGACGAAGGACGAAGTGGTGTTGTGCAACGATGACAGTCGTAGCAACACAGAGGTCTATCAGAAGAAGACCTAAGACTTAGAGAGACGAGGCCTTAGCATGGCTAAGGGTCAAGACAAGGGGGTGCTTGGATTCAGGTGGATGTACAAGATACTAGGCGAGGGAATCCAAGCGACTACAGTAAGGACTAAGTACTGTTGTACAATGTTGTCATAGGTGTCTTTCTCGTACGTAAAGGTAAACACGCGAGTTGAAGTACAAGCAGTGATATA
The DNA here is from genome assembly GCA_038094315.1 of Phylloporus cf. tubipes. Taxonomy (NCBI): domain Eukaryota; kingdom Fungi; phylum Basidiomycota; class Agaricomycetes; order Boletales; family Boletaceae; genus Phylloporus; species Phylloporus cf. tubipes. The sequence continues at coordinate 21,602 of JBBPTZ010000150.1, forward strand.
CGAAGAAGTCAGAGTAACAGTGAGCTTACTGAGACAAGATATATGCTCAAAGAGGGTGGAGGGTGTGTCTGTGCAAAGGGAAGTAGCGATGGAAGGGGACAACATAGGGGAAAAGGGACAAAACGTAACAACCACCCTAAACAAAATGTTAGCCACCACTATTCCCATCATAGAAAAAATGTTTGCCAAAATGGTTAAAAACTTCAAATCTATATTCTTCCCCTTCAATCTCAAAGCCACTACTGGAGCTATCTAAGCTTATCCAAAAATCATTCCAAACCATGGAAGAAGCTACAGACAACAGCTTCTAGAAGTACATTACTGACTTCCAGAACCTATCTGCCAAAGCAGGCATTACTAATGACAATACTCTCATCAACCAGTTCTCTTTAGAACTGGACTCCCACATCTCATTCATAATCCTGTCTATTGAAAAAGTATCCACCACCATTACTGAATGGATTGCCAAAGCTAAGGCCTTCCATACCCAGCTCTCTCAAATTGCTACTTTCAAAGAAGGATGTGCTGCCCCTTTCCTTACCTCACACAGGGCAACTGCTAATCTAAATGCCATGGTCATGGACATGGTTAGGCTTGCAAAACTCTCCCCCATTGAATACACCAAGTGTATTAGAGAAAACCTATATTTCCACTGCCAGAAAAAAAGATGCAATGCAGGGCAATATAACATGTCTCTTGAAAGAAACAACAGCTATCAGCAGATGTCTGGACCCACTCCACCTCATCACCCCCAAAGCATCTGCATCACTGAAATATTAACAATGCCTGCTGAAGCCACCACTTCCCCCACTTCACTCTCTGCCATCAATATCTATATCAATATCCCAAAAACACAGGAAAAGGATAAGGCCAAAATCCTCCAAATGTTGAAACTTTGCTTTAATAAAAAGCTCAATAAAGCCATCACTTCCATTACTATCCTAGAAATCTTGGATTTTTAAATAGGAAAGCTGCCTTGATATTGTTACAACAGGCCCAAGTGGGAACTACTATAATCTTGTAGGATCTGAGAATAAGGAGTGAGGAATAAGGGACAAAGGATACCCTAGGGAATTCCTAGTGGTGAATATCTGTTGTAATATGCAGAGAGATGTGTGGAATCTCAAGATCATTGAGGTATGAAGGAACAAAGTGGTGTTGCACAACAACAGTGGTTGAAGCAACATAGAGGCCACTCAATAATAGGCCCAAGACTAAGAGACTAAGAGACCTTAGACAATGGGCACTTGGATTTAAGTGAAAATATGAGAAAGACAAGTGTGAAAAGCTAATATACATGAAGAACAAGTTTATATACTGGGGAGAAATAAAGGTTACATGAGCAGGAATAGAAAGTCATGGAATGTTATGGAACATTCATGACAAAGCATTTATAACAAATGATAAAAAACAGCAAATGGAAAGAAGCCAATTACCAGGCAAGTGGCTATTGGGCAATAAGGATAATTGGATATTGTAGTAATTGGCTGAAAGAGATGAGTGTCCAATGTGTCACTGAGATAGGCTAAGTAGTACAAGAGTGAGACAAAGATAAGGAAAAAGAGAAAATTATAATAGATGTCTGTCATATGCTGCTTTTTACAAGTCCAACTCCAGTCTTCACTCCTCAACTTCACACCAACTCCAGTGTATTTCCCCTATCCTCTGGTCACCTAACCCTCAGACCATTTCTGTTTCCCTTTTGTATATCCTTGTTCTTGCTTACTCCATTTGTATGAGTTCTGCTTCTTGTTCTCCTCTGGGACCTGTGCTTCGCACAGCTCTGGTATTCCAGTATATGTTCTTTCTGTTTTACTCAGTCTCTAGTTCCATATTATCAATATTTCCAATACTTTGGTAATAGTCTGTTCCAGCTTATCAATTCAGTGTAACTCTGGGGTATATAAACCCTGTAATGTTCACTGTAGATACTCAGTTCAAATATTGATTTAATTACCTCCTGATCTCTCTGCACTTGAGTCTTTAAAACTCTCTTCTAACCTCCAACTCTGAGGACTGCGAGTACAAGGGCGCAACACATATGTCCTGCACCAAGAGTCCTTACCCCTCTCCGACCTGCTCCATACCCCTTGATACCTCTGCTACTCTGAAGCTCTGGACCTCTGCCTAGGAGGACCCAAGTTTAACAATGTCCCCTTTTCTTAGCATTTCCAATATACTTGTAATCATACTGAATAAACGAATCCTCCATATTCCTGTAAAGCTATGAGCACTTAAAAAAACCATTGACATCCTTGCTCTCATCAATTCTAGAGCAATCAGAAACTTCATAAATGTCAGCCTGCTTTTACCAGCCAACTTTCTTCTGCAACATTTACCCCAGCCAATTACTGCTCATAATGTTGATGGAACAACCAACTCCAAAGGGACCATCTGATGAAAATCCATATCACCCTTGACCTTCCATCTGTCACTGACTCTGAAGAGCCCATGATGCTAAGTCTCAAATGGCAACAAATCATTTTAAAGATATCTTGGTTATAGAAATGGAACCCATGTATTAACTGGAACATACACAAAGTTATCCTTCCTTGAAACCCATGCCTCTTTGATAACAAACTCTACACCCCACAAAAATACCTAGTATAATATCTTGAATTGAATATTGACCAAAAGATCATCTTCTACTATAATCTATGGTATTCCCTTGCAATTGAAGTCAACAAAACCACCATCTCCATGCAACTCACTCAAAATTAGAAGAAAAGAGAAGAAGAGATCCCAGAATGGAGCTCCAACTTTGCCAATATCTTCTCCAAGGAAACCCATGAAAAACTTTCCCCACACTACATTTACAATCATGCTATCAAATCCAAACCCTCTTTCATTTCCAAAATTGCCAAAATGTACCTCTTTAATCCAGCTGAACATAAAGCCTGCAGAGCCTTCATCAAGGAATATCTAAAAACTAAATGAATCATACCCACCAAGTCCCTCCAAGCCTCACTGTTCTTCTCTGTACTTAAGAAGAATAGATTCCTCCACCCTTGCCAAGATTACTGCTATCTGAACTTCCACACCACCTGCAATGTTACCCACTCCCCCTTATCCCCAAGCTCATCAACAACATGAAAGAGTCCATTTTGTTTACCAAGTTTGATGTCTGATGGGGCTATAACAACATCTGCATTTGTGAAGAGAATCAATGGAAGGCTATGTTCATTTGTTATATGAAGCATACACAAAAAGGCTCAAAACAGCAAGAGTAAAGCTAATGTTCAATCCAGTGTTGGCCCAAGGTGATGAGTAATGTATACAAGAGGAATGCCTTGGCACTAACAAAGTGGCTCGAGAGTGCACAAAGATTCAAAGAGATCCAAAGGGGTGAAACAAGATAATATACTTAGATTGTGTAAAGAATGGAGTGTAATGTATATGGCAGCAGGTTTATATAACTAGTCCTTAGCTAAGCAATAAAACAATCAAGAATACTATGGAATAGCTGTAAATTAGCTAAGGACTGCAGAACATACAATATAGTAGGAAAATGAGACTATTATAAGAGAGACAGCCAAAGAGATAAACTATCTGTTATGGTTATATTGTTGCATGCATCTGTTTTCATCTTCTCCTTCTCATACCTAGATCCAGAGCCCTGCTGGGAACACTACCTCTTCATTGTATCACTGAATCAACAGCACCTTTATGCTTTCTTCTAGCCCTACACCATTCCTTCAGTTCCTATTAAACAGAGCTTCAGTAATATTCCTCCAGTTTCCATATGATTTGCTCAGATAGCTTACCTACTTAGCTGTTTCTCTTACAACAGCTTTGTCTTCCCATATTACTCATTCTGCAGCAGCATTAGTCAGTCCACAGTATTTCTATGCAATTTCATCACTTTCTACAAATTACATAACTGCCTTGTATTTATATCACTGCTGCATGTACTATATTGCATTCTTGATCTACACAATACAAGTGTACAATCTTGTTTCATCCCTTTGGACCTCTGAAAGTCTCTGTGCACTTCTGAGTTGCTTTGTCTGTGCCAAGGCATCCCCCTTGTGCATGTCCTTTGCTTTCCTTTGTGTCACCCCAGGCTTGAACATCAACTACTCTCAATGTTCCAGATTCCTTTGTGTACACCTCATGTAACAAAAACCTCTTCTAGTAGGATCCAAAGAAATGACATGGGATTAGAAAGCAAGGTAGAGATGCTGTTAGTTCAGCATAACAATAAACAAGTAGTATTCCCTATTGGATTGAATCACTCGTACCTCACTTACATAATCTGTTACTCTACTGGTAGTACCACTGTACCATAGCTTTCCCTTTGTCTGCTATCACAAATAACCTGTCACCACCCCTCTACAGCTGATTACCCATCAACGGCTCTGGCACCCAACTTTTTAACATTTAGGTCAGGATTAGAGTAAGAGAAAGAGAAAAGAAATACAGACTGATGCAGCAACACAACTGTAACATCATCACCCCCCTCAGCCTCTTTGAGCCTACTATTGTGTTCTTCAGGTTCAATAATACACCCCCACATTTCAAGCATTTATAAATAACATCTTTTCCAATATGATCTCTAAGAAACAGCTCAAGATCTACATGGACAACTTGGGCATTCATACCAAAAACAATGTAGGCCTCTACCATGAACACATCCAATTTCAGAAGAGCTATCTTCTAAGTAGTGCAAAAACAACAGCAGAGGGAGACAGTAAGGGAAAAATACTTACTGATAAAGCTAAGATGTGTTCAAAGAACTTGGTAATCTTCTCAAGTAGTTGTTATGATCATGTTGGTGTGTCAGTCCATATTTATCTTCTCTTTTTTCTACTTCAACCTGGAGCCTGGCTGGAAATATTATCTGCTTATTGTATCACTGAACTGACAACACCTCCACCTACTTTCTTGATCCCACACCATTCCTTCCTCTCCTACTGGAAGGGGTCTTTGATATTATCCCTGGTTTTTCCCTTATCTCACTGACAGTGTATCTCCTTGGTCACCTTTCTCATGACGGCCTTATAGTTCCACACTTTCACACAGCCTGTCACCATATGACTTAGTCCACAGCCTTTCTATGTGATTCTATTGCATTCCTTTGCTTACATACTGACTAGTACTTATACCACCACCACATATACAGTAAAGGCATTCTTGATCTGCTCAATACTAGTGTATTATCTTGACTCATCCCTCTGGACTTCTATAAGCCTCTGCATGCTTTTGAAGTGCTTTGTTTGTGCCAAAGGCCTCCCCCTTTGTGCACATCCTTTACCCCTTCAAGCTCCCTTTGGTTTGAACATCAACACCCCTCAATGTTCCAGGTCCCTTTGTATATGCTTCACATAACAGTAGTGAGAGTGAAAGAGATATAAGCTTGGTTAAAGGAAAGGAAGATAATACATGAAGTCCTTATATACTGAAGGGATATTGTTTATACTTGTGTATTGTCTGAGTTCAAATAAAGTGAGAGCTAAATGCCATTAATGCCCTATTACATCACCAATTCCCAAGCATAGCCTCATATATGAAATAAATGGAGCACTAGCTCCACTGCTCCACAGTATGAGTCATATAGACTCATATGGAACATTCTAAAAATATATGACATCAGCATAATAACACATGAGTATAGGAAGAAAGAGTCTAGAACATCAAAAATAGCTAACATCTAAAAGAGATTAAAAGGAATGATAACCAATGAATCATGTGAAGTGAAATTAGAAAATGCTAAGTATAAAATGTCAGATTTCCAACACCCAACATATTCTCCAATATTGTTAAGACCAAGTCCTCCAATGGTGAGGGTCCAGAGTTGGGTCAGAGGGCAAGAACACTTGACATAGGACTTATGTGTCAGGTCCTTGTACTCACAGTCCTCAAGGGTCAGTGGGTCAGTGGGTCAAAGGAGAGTCTAATGACTCAAGTGTGAAAGAAAGAAGAGAATTCAGAGGAGACTTTGTTGATATTCAAACTGAGATGCTACATTGTAATTACAGGAGTTTATATACAACAGGGTAGCATCAGATTCATAAGACAGAATGGAGTATTACCAGAGGAATGCAAATTGGTAATACAGAACAAGGGATTATAAATTGCTAAGTAAAACAGAAGGGACAATATTGGAATACCAAAGCTATGCTATGCACAGGTCTATTGGAGGGAAACTAGAAGCAGAGCTAGTACAAAAAGAATAACATGAAATGAATACAGAAAACAATAAAGGACAAAAGAAGATACAGAAAGGTCCAAAGGCCATAGAGAAATGTCTGGAGTTTGCAAGTGGATGAGTCCAGAGTTCAGAGTTGGACTTAGTCAAAGGGTGGCATATGACAAATATCTTCAAGAACATGGCCTCTTACTTAAATTGGACAAATGCTTTTTCAACACCTTTCATATTTATGATTATTGAACAAGGAAAGATTGAAATGGATACCACCAAGCTCAACACCTTCTGTGATTGGAAATCCCCATTCATGATTAAGGGCATATGCTCCTTCATGTGCTTTGCCAACTCCTACCACAAATTTATCCTGAACTTTTCCAATATTATTACACTATTAAACCTCCTTATCTAAAAGAATGAACTGTGGGCATGGACAGGCCTACAATAATAAGCCTTCAAAACCTTAAAAACTATCTTTTCCTCTGCTCCTGTCCTTTTTATACCTAATGTCATGAAATCCTTTTCCATCATATCCAATGCCTCTCTTCTTGCCACAGGGGCAGTACTTATGCAAACTGACACCAATGGTAACCCTCACCCATGTATCTACTTCTCCTGCACTTTTGGTTCCATAGAATGGAACTATGACATTTATGACTAACAACTTTTAATGATCATACCCACTCTAGTTGAATGGTGCCAATATGTCATATGTTACTTTTTACCAAGTTTAACTCTGAACTTCCACTCATCAACTCCACCAACTCTGGGCATTTTCCCCTATCCTTGGGTCACTTGACCCTTAGACCATTTCCATTACTGTTTTGTTTATCCTTGTACTCTTATCTAGTTGAACAAAAGAACAGTGTTGACTAGTGTCATATGCTGCTTTTCACAAGTCTAACTCCAGCATTATTCTCCTATCCTTGGATCACCTGATCCTCAGACCATTTTCATTCTACTTTTGTTAATCCTTGTTCTACTTACTCCATTTGTATTAGTCTTGCTTCTTGTTCCTTTTAATAGATCTGTGCTTCACACAGCTTCAATACTCCAATATTCATATTCCTATTTTACTCAGTTCCTTGTTCCACTTTACTAATATTTGTAATGCTTTGGTAACACTCCATTCTGGCTTATGAATCTGGTGCAACTCTGAATGTATATAAACTATGTACTTTGCTTTGTACTTACTTCAGTTCAAATATCAACTTAACTTCCTTTTATTCCTCTTGTACTTGAGTCTCTTGACTCTCTTCTGACCTCTGACCTCCAAGAACTGTGAGTACAAGGATGTGACACATACGTCCTGCACCAAGAGTCCTTGCCCCTCTCCAACCTGCTCTGTATCCATTCAGTACCTCCACTACTCTGAAACTCTGGACCCTCTGCCTAGAAGGACCTGAGTGCAATCAGTATTTATATGAAAAGAAAATGTGCATGAACCAATGGTTAAAAAGAAAACTATCATTGAGATAGAAAAAAAACAATGTGGAATGTTGTTGAAGAACGGTGACTAAAAATGAGAGAGAAATGCAACTGGTGGAAGAAAACACAATAACAAGTCAAGTGTGAGCAATTGGCTAATAGATGAAAGGAATAAATCATTGTATGAAAAAGAAAATATGTGTTCATAAGAAAAAAAGAAAAGAAAAGGGCAAATCATAACAGCAAACATGAACTGATGAACAATAATCATGCTACATCACATAGTTACCTACACCTAAACATGTGGCATGATAATGCTAACTAAAAGTCAAAGGAATCATTTTCCTACCCATTTATGTATCTTTGCAGTTCACACTCCACTCCACAAATCCAGATCTGTATGCAATCTTTCCTTTCCACTGCATGCTACTCATACACATGGTTAAAATGAAATCTTTCAATTCATTCACATCTCTAGCAAGAAATTCATGCTCTATATACAAACTCCCCACTAAGCTTCTTTCATACTTGTGGCCAATATCTTACATAGTAAAACCACAAATGATATTGACAAAATTACTGGTGAGATCTATTATGGTAATTTATCTCATGATCTTGAAAACATCAAATCCAATCCTCTTACACCATGGTTACTGTTATGTGAAGTGTACACAAACAGATCTGAACCATCAAGAGTTTGTCGATGATCAAACCGAAGGGCAAAGGGGAGTGAAGGGCATGCACAAGGAAATAAGCCTTGCCACAGACAGAGCAACTCAAAAGCTTGTAGAGGCTTATAGAAGTCCAGAGTGATGTTTCAAGATAGTATACTAATATTGTGCAAATCAAGAATGGGATTTTAGTGTACATGCAGCAAGATATAAATACTAAGCAGTATGTAAGTGGTGGAATGTGATGGAATTGCATGAAACTACTGCAGATTGCAAATACTGCTGAGTAATGTGGGATGAAGCAGGAAGACAATGCCATTGTGAAAGAAGTGGTGGAAGAGAAGGCTGTCCAATAGGAAAGTATGAGATAATCTAGGTATAAGTCTGAAGCCCTTACCAATAGAAACTGAAAGAATGTTATGATCACCCTATTTTACCCCCTATTTTTCACTAATTTTCCTAACCTCTAACATGCTATATTGCATTAACTATGCAATATCTACATTTATCCTGATATCTAAACCTGAATCTGGACTTAGCCAACCATAGTCAAAGCAAGTCATCAAGGCAATGCACAGCAGTGCAAGGCTGTGCAGATACCTGTGCTAAAGCAGTGCTCATCCAGCCCCTATGGCAGTGTTCAGCTGTACCCGAGCAGTGTATGGCTGTGCAAACCTTACCAACCTCAAGAATGCTGCATGCCACAGATAAGAGCCTCATGGTAATCCTCATGGCTGACTCATCTTTCCCAATATGGAAGGTGAGTATGAAGCACAAGTCAGAACTAGTCAACACAACTCAGAAATACTGGGGCTATGCAACAGATACCAGTGCGCACCCTAGTTCTAGTAGTTCTATTAGATGCATGCATACTCCTCATGTTCACTGACACAGGATATCGTAGATGTAGCGTATACGAATGTAAACATTAGAATAGTATATAAAGGCCAAGGGCAAGCACTAGGGATTTTCCCCAGTCTTGTTCTCTTGGAGTTTCCTAGTCTCTACTAGCGTGATTCCTCTTGCATTACTAGGCTTACTACTTGCTCTGGTAAGTGATCGGTCCTTAGGGGCTAGTCATTTCAAAGAATGGTTTAAAGCCAGAAAGCAGAATAGAAACACTGCCAGATCAGTGATACAATAAAAAGATAGTGTTCCTAACATGGGCCAGGATTGGAGTAAGTAAAGGAGAAAAGAAATACTGAAGTGCATAACAACACAACCATAATAGTTACTTCTTTCTCTGGTTTGCCACTACAGATATGATGTTACGTTTTGTCCCTTTTCCCCTATGTTGTCCCCTTCCATCACTACCTCCCTTTGCACAGACACTCCCTCTGCCCTCTTTAAATATGTATCTCATCTCAGTAAGCCCATTGTTACCTTGACTTCTTACAGTACCACTGCTTGTACTTCGACTTGCATTTACCTTACGAGAAAGACCCCACGACAGCATTGTACAACAGTACTTAGTCCTTACCATAGTCACTTGGATCCCTTGCCTTGTATCCTAAACTACCACCTGGAATCCAAGCTCCCTTGTCCTGCTCCTTAGCCATGCTAAGACCTTGTCATCTCTTAGTCTTAAGCCTACTATCAAGTGGCTTCTATGTTACTTCGACTGTCATTGTTGCGCAACACCACTTTGTCCCTGTATGCCTCAACACCCTTGAGGTTCCCTTGTCTTCCTGCATATTGCAACAGATGCACGTTGCTAGGAAATCCCTAGGACACCTTGCCCCCCTCATCCCCTCGCTCCAGGTCTCTTAGGACTATGCTAGCCCCTCCCCGGGTCTATCATAACATATGAGATATCAGTTACAACACCCTCTTTATGGAGGGTCATTATTATCCCACCTTGATTGTGGAATTTGTCTTCCTACACCATTTCCAAGCAGCTGAAATATAGCAAAAATGTTGCCATAGATATCTGGATCCAGTTGGAAAGCACTTTTTTCACTTTCCTCTACCCCCATGAATTCATCACCATAGTTTATGATATTCTTCACAACATATTCATCACTGCCATTCCATTTGAAACAACCCAAAACACATAGCATTCATAAATCATCACTAGATTTCTTAGACTATAGTAGTAGAGTAGGTAGGAGCTTTGGGAAAAACTCCAAAAAAACCTAACTGAGGTTCAACACAGGCTGTTTTTAGGCTTAAATACTACACTACTATATTTGTATATGTTTGCCCATAGTTAACATACTGCATAACATGCCATCAAAGTATATGCAATGGAAATGAGAAACATAAGGAAATAGAACAGAAAACATAAGGCATATTGTATGCACATCATGAGAATATGGCAGCATAGCCATAAAATGGAGGTTAAGTGAAAGATATGTGCTGTATGCCTGGTAGTGGGTACAATTACCATAAAAGAGTGGGTACAGCTCCTGAGTGGGAGTGTATCTGGCATATAACTATAAAAGGAGATCATATATCTATAAAAGGCAGGCCACTTGCCTTATAAGGAGCAGATGCTGGGTAGAGCCTTGTATACAATGTTATAGTTGGTGGATAGGGGCTCTTTCCAGGTTTGAATGTAACCAAGTGTCTGAAAATAAATAAAAGATAAGAGGAAATAAATAAATAAAGCATAAGAAATGTTAAGTCATACAGAGCAACCATAACACCATTGAAGTGCATGCCAGTTACACAAAGTATATGAGACCAGACATACCAGTTGCATCACAACTTGTATCAGTTGTACTGGATTGTGGATAGCAATACTATAATGAGTGTTATATGGAGCATACACAAATTGAAATAACTAGCCCACTAGGACCAATCGCTTACCCTTAGACAAGTAGTAAGCCTTATGCTAGAGACGCTAGTTGGACTAGAAAATCTCCAAGAGAACAAGACTAGGAAAAATCCTAGTGCTTGCCCCTGACGTTTATATACCTTTCTAGTATTTACATTCATATACACTACATCTATGATATCCTGTGTCAGTGAACATGAGGAGTATGCACATATCTAATAGAACTACAAGAACTAGGGTGTGCACTGGTATCTGTTGCATAGCCCTAGTATTTCTGAGTCATGTTGTTATGCGAAGTATACACAAAGGAATCCAAAACAACAGGAATGAGGCCGATGTCCAAGCCAAAGGTGAATGACAACAGGGGAGGCTGAAGTCCGAAGGTCAAGGATTGAAGGGAAGCAAAGAAGGTTCACAAGGGGAAGGCCTTGGAACATGCAGAGCAACTCAGGAGTGCGCAGTGACTCAAAGAGGTCTGGAGGAGTGAAACAAAATAGTACACTTGGATTGCGTGAATAAGAATGAGACTAGTACATGTGGTTGCTAGTACTATACTAACTAGGGGTACAAGAGAACAAGTATGGAAGTTAGCAAGGGATCTTGTGAAGAAGTTAGTGGGTAAAAAGGTATAGTAATAGAGATGTAAGAGCTGCGATGAGAGGCAAGAGACGAGTTGGTATCGTAAGGTAACAACAAAGTTGCAGGAACAACAAGACAATGAAGAGATACATACTCAAAGGAAAACGGAGGTGCAGGGGGATCTACGCAAGCATGAAAGGTTGGTAGTGCATTAGAAAGACAGAGGAAACGAGAAGCAGCAAGAAAAGGGAGAAAAATTGTAACATATGTTGACTAGTTCTGACTTGTGCTTCATACTTGCCTTCTATATCAGGACTAATGAGTCAGCCATGAGAATTACCATGAGGCACTTATCTGTGACATGCAGTGGCCTTGAGGTTGGTAAGATTTGCATAGTCATACACTGCCTGAATACAGCTGAGCACTGCCATAGGGGCTAATTGAGCACTGCTTTCACACAGGTATTAGCACAGCTGAGCACTGCTGTGTGCTGCCTCAATGACTCATTTAGACTAGTGTTGGCTAAGTCCTGATTGAGGGTTAGCTTCCAGGATAAGTGTAGATGTTGCATAGAAAATGCAGTAGAGCATGTAAAAGGCCAGGAAATTTAGTGAAAAATAGGGGTAAAATAGGGTGATTGTTACAACTCTTTCTTTTTCTCTATGCTTGTCTCCTCTAGTATTTCCCAGCTTACACCAGCAACGTGTTGGATGATCATTTCCTTCAGCCAGCTACTACTATACCATATTCCCTATCATCCAATAGCCATTTGCATGGTAACCGGCTTCTTTCTATTTACTACTCTTATCTCTTAGTCATTGACACTCTGTCATGAACATTCTACAACGTTCTATGACCTTCCACTTGTCTTTCTTATACTATTACTTGAATCCAAGTGCCCCTTTGTCCTGTTCCTAAGCCATGCTTAGGCCTCATCTCCTCTAAGTCTTAGGCCTTCTTCTGATTGGCCTCTATATTGCTTCGACCATCATTGTTGTGCAATATCTCTTTGTTCCTCATCCCCTCAGTAGCCCCAAGGTACCTTGTCTCCTTGTATATTACAACAGATATCTGTCACTAGGAAATCCCTAGGACACCTTCACCCTTCATCCCCTTGTCCTTCAGGTATCATAAGACTATGTTTACTCCTACCAGGGTCAATGTCATATGCCGCTTTCACAAAGTCCAACTCCAGTCTCCGCCTCTCAACTCCACACCAACTCCAGTGTGATTTCCCCTATCCTCTGGTCACCTGACCCTTGGACCATTCCCATTCCTCTTTTGTACATCCTTGTTCTTACTTACTCCGTTTGTATTAGTTTCGCTTCTTGTTCCTTCTGATAGACCTGTGCTTCACACAGCTCCGGTACTCCGGTGTTTATGTTCCCGTCTTACTCATCCCCTTGTTCCGCATTACTAACATTTGTAATGCTCCGGTAACACTCCATTCCGGCTTAGCAATCCGGTGTAACTCTGAAGTATATATACCCTGTAAATTCGTTGTAGATACTTCAGTTCGAATATCAATTTAACTACCTCCTGTCTTCCTGCACTTGAGTCTCTAAGACTCTCCTCTCTGACCTCTGACTCTGAGGACCGTGAGTACAAGGGCGCGACACATAAGTCCTGCGCCAAGAGTCCTCGCCCCCCTCCGACTCGCCCCGTACCCTCAGTACCTCCGACCCTCCGAAACTCCGGACTTCCCCCCTAGGAGGATCCGAGTTTAACAGTATATTCGAACTCACTCTTGTACTTGCCCGCTCCCGTCTCTTTTCTTTAGATGTCACGTACTACCACTCGTCACGAACAACTCGAGTCGGCCTTCGGGTCCACTTGCACCATCCCCGGTGACTTCTTTAGCCTAACGGCTTGAGGAGACGCCAACCCCTCCATTTCCTCCGTGCCCCGCCGACCTTCCAACCCCACGGCGCAGAGAGACACCAACCCGACTATCTCTGCTCATCGTCGTCGCGTCGCACCCTACAGCCCCTACACTTCTCCGCTGACTCCACTACCGGAGTCACATATCGAGGAGATCGAAGAAGACCCCTTTGCACTGCCCCCTACAGACCCGGATGGCCCAGGTGATGAGCCTCCGTCTGACCACTCCGATCCTTCCGACTTGGAACTGGAAGATCCAGAGCAAGGTTTCCCCGATGAAGACGACAATGACCCCAATGACATACCTCTGGGTTTTGAACCCTTCAACCAACTTGCCGATGCTATCTGCAACATGACCAGGCAGGCACTCCGCCGCCAGTCATCTGACTCCACCAATAAAACCAAGGTCCAGGAGCTGGACCCGTTCGACAGTCTGGATCCCAAGAAACTCCATCCGTTTGTAGTTCAGTGCGAGCTGAACTTCCAAGCAAACCCCAAGGCTTTCCGCCGCGAACGCGCCAAGATCACGTTCGCCCAATCCTACTTGAAGGGCGTAGCCCTCAAATACTTTGAACCAGACCTGCTCGGAGCAAGCCCTCCGCAATTCTGTCCGCTTTGGATGGATAGCTGGGAGTCGTTCCTCTTCGAGCTCCAGTCCAACTTCGGCCCGCATGATCCCATTGCAGATGCGGAAGCTCAGCTCGAGCATCTCCGCATGAAGGACACACAGCGGATCTTGAATTATATAGTCCACTGGAACAGGCTGGCGAGCCAAGTCCAGGAATGGGGTCCCGGCACGCTCCACCGTAGCTTCTACAACGGACTACCCGATTGCATCAAGGACAAGCTGTCTCGTCAAGGCAAGCCTGGCAATCTCTATGACCTCCGCACTCTCGTGCAGCAGATCGACCATCGCTACTGGGAGCGCAAGGAAGAGGTCAACCGGGTGAATAGGGTGTCTGGTTCCAACTCCGGGAGCCAGCCGCCGAAGAGCAGCAAGTCCGACACCACATCTTCATCCAACTCTACCCACACCTCTGACAAACCCAAGAGCTCTGGCTCAAGGGACTCCAAGCCAGCCGGTAACTCCGGCTCCTCTTCCTCCAGCTCCAAGCCCAACCTTTCGTCGAAGTTGGGCAAGGACGGCAAACTCACTGCGGCCGAGCGCAAGCGCCGCTTCGACAACAAGCTCTGCATGTTCTGTGGCCAGGACGGCCACATGGCAAAGGACTGTCCTAAGTCCTCCTCCCAAGCATCCAAGGCTCACACTATGCAAACTACTCCTCCAGAAGCCAAACCGGAGGCCTCCAGCACGGAGGTGAAAAAATAGTCCACAACCTCGACAACTCCGCATGGAATCGAGGTTGTGTTGACTCCGCCCATGCACCTAAGGAGGTTCGTCTCAATGTGTCCACTCTTTCCGACCCCCGCTCTCTCATGCCCTCTGTCTCCGTTCTTTCCTATGACATCCCTTCATTTTCTGCGCTTGTAGACTCAGGCTCCTCTGATTGTTTTATAGATAGCAGCTTCGTTAATGACCATGGACTTTCCCCTTATTCCGTCCCTCCACTACAACTCCAACTCTTCGATGGGACAACTGTTACGATTCCTTCTTTTCTTTCCTTTCACGCTTGTTTCCTCGTACTCCGTAGCCCATCCCAGCGACGCGTTGGACGCTCTTTCCATTCGACCGGTTATTACTATACCCGTACCACTTATCTTCCAATCGCCATTTGCACGCTAACCGGCCTCTTTCCATTCGCTCTGCTTACCCTTTGTCATAGACGCTTTGTCATGAACGTTCCATCACGTTCCATGACCTTCTCTTCTCTGCTTATGTCATCCTCGCTCCTCTCAGTATATAAACCCGCCGTTCGTGTACTTTTATCTCTCACGCTTGTCTTTCTTGTATCTTCACCTGAATCCAAGCACCCCTTCGTCTTGCCCCCTTAGCCGTGCTAAGGCTTCGTCCTCTCTAAGTCTTAGGTCGCCTTCTGATCGACCTCTGTGTTGCTTCGACCGTCGTCGTTGTGCAACACTACTTTGCCCCTCGTCGCCTCAACACCCCTTGAGGTCCCCACCGACTCCCTGCGTATCGCAACAGTCGCTTGTCACTAGGAATTCCCTAGGACGCCCTGCCCTTTGTCTCGCGCCCCCGCTTGGTCCTCAGGCCCTTCAGGACTACGCTAGTCCCTACCCGGGCCTATCGTAACATAAGACAAGCGTCTTCTCTCCGTGGCTATCGCCGTATAGTCCACCATTTCTCGTTTACCCTCGCACTTTGATCGTTGGAGAATTCCTCCACGATATCCCTCGGAACACTCGGAACCCACCGCCTCTGAACACTCGTCGCCTGCGTCTCCATCTACCTCTTCGGACGAAGAACTTCTTACCCAGGAAGAGCAAACCATCTCACGTGAGCTCTCTCAAACCCTTGCCCATAGCTTAGGCCACTTGAACCTTCCCCGTGCCCCCACCCCGCCTTCGCCTACACCTATCGCTCAAACCGGTACCCTATTCCAACTCTTCACTCGCCCACCATCGCCTGCTCGCCCCTCAACCCCTACCATGACTACCAAACCCACTGAACTTCGTCTCGGAACCCCTTCCCACTTTGATGGGGACTTCGCCAACGCCACCCAGTGGCTACAATCCGTCCAGTTCTATCTGGAAGTCAACAAAGCCGTCTACGACTCGGACGCTAAAATGGTCGCCTTCGCCCTCTCCTACATGACCAAGGGATCTGCCCTTACTTGGGCCACTACCTTTCGCCAAAACTGTATCGCTGGCGCAACTGTTACCTTCGGTACCTTCCTTGACTTCGTCAAAGCCTTTAATGCCAGTTTCAAACACCATGATCTGGTCAACACCGCCATCGCCTGGCTCACCACCACTCGCATGATCTACAGAAAGGGTGTGTATTCCCCCACCATCACCGAATACAACGCCCAATTCCAGAACCATGTTGCCCTCTCGGGCATCACTGATCAAAATGTCCTCATCGGCTTCTACTCTGCCGGTATTCCTGATCGCTTGATGAAGCGCATCTTCTCCATGGACACCCCCCCCGCTACCATTGACGAATGGTACAAGAAGGCTGTGACATTCTTAACCCAATGGGACCGTGCCAACGAAATCGCCAAACGCCACACCAATCCCTTTCGTCAGAACTATCAATCCCTTACCCCTCCTAGCCGCTCCCAGCCAGATAAGGATCCCAACGCCATGGATGTCGACGTGGTACGAGTCGGTAAACTCACCCCCGAAGAACGTAAACGATGCATTGAAAAGAATCTCTGTTTCCGATGCCGCAAGGCAGGACACACTAGCACAGCCTGCCCTGTGTTCACCTCGCCCACCAAACCTGTGGCCAAAACGCGGGTTATAGAAGTTGAAGAAGATCTTCCGGAGCTCAAGGATGACGACGATGAAGCGATCGTTCGTCAAGTCTCTTTCACCGCACCCTCCTCGGGTTTTTAAAACAGGAGCCTCGATCGACGCGAGTACCTCCTTCCCGTAAGCGTAACTCTGTATTAGTATCCCTTGCTGCGAAATCTATGGAGATCCCTGTTCAACTCATAGAACCATCGCATACGCTTAAAACCGTCGACACCCGCGCTCTGATTGACTCAGGCGCCGATATCAACTGCCTTGACTGGCAGTTCGTTCGCAAACATCG
>JBBPTZ010000151.1:0-38705 GCA_038094315.1 Phylloporus cf. tubipes
ATATTCGCGTTGTGTTTTACAGGGAAGCTTGGGTGTCACTTTGTCGCCGTCCAACATCAAGTACTACGCCGTCTTCGCTCCTCGCTCCTCACCCATCCCCATCTTGTCATGGGCTCCTTCGGACCGCCAAGGTTCCTGTACATTCCCGATCCCCCTGGGCATTCGACAGCAGGCAAATACCACCGCGGTACTGATCGAATACACCGATACCAGCGTTGAGGGCCTTGGGCGGATACGGAGAGTAGTTGAGAACATGTTCATGTTGGGATACCAAGTCCCGACACTGATGTACACGCGTTATCCACATGTTTTCGCTTATCGGACCCGTTATAAGTTTTTCGTCTCCGCCTCGCCACCTCAGTCTTCGCCTTCGACGAGACTGAGGTGAGTGTCCTGACATACGTTTCTCATACCGTACTTATGAATGTACCTAGCGTTCCGTTTAACAGGTACTTAATACAAAGAGTCTTCGCCTTCGACGAGACTGAGCGTTCCGTTTAACAGACTAACGCCCCGCTCCGTCCGTCATTCAACATTAGTTCAAGCCATCGCGCGGTCCACAGATGCCGTCTCAAGCATTGACCTCACAAGAGTTCACGTTGTATGCGTCTGATAATCCCTGAATCGTGCTGTCTGACGAACGCGTTTTCCATAGGTCAACTACAGCATCCCATTGTGCTTCCGAGTTCC
Source organism: Phylloporus cf. tubipes (assembly GCA_038094315.1). Lineage (NCBI taxonomy): Eukaryota > Fungi > Basidiomycota > Agaricomycetes > Boletales > Boletaceae > Phylloporus > Phylloporus cf. tubipes. Next base: position 691 of record JBBPTZ010000151.1, read on the forward strand.
TGGGAGGCGGCGCTTGCAAGAGCTACGCATTTGGTAAGTCCATTCGTCGACAGCCGCATGGCTAGAGGAAAATGTGAATTCGCAGGACCTCCATTCACACACCCAAGTCTACCTTATCGTGTACACTACATCGGATCCACCTCCCCACGCGGTCCATCAACGTTGTTCTACCCATCGCCACCATCTACTGCATCGTACACAACGCCTTCCTCAAGATGATACTTGTTCACGACGATGACGTGCGACCGTAGTCCATGGCGGGTTGGAAGCCGTTCGTCGTGACTAGCGTTTCAACGAAACGCTATGCACCAGCAACAAAGCCTCCCGTTCAGAGGCGGTCACCAATCCGGGAGCCTTCGCCGCCGGAGAAGGAGAGTAGGGTCGCAGCAAAGAGGTCGATGGAAGGTAACGTCACGGGTAGGTGCCCGGCCTTGGCACCTGCGATGACGAGGAATGGACCCCCGCCCAGACCAGTTGCGTCCCGAGATTTTGCCCTTCTTCGCGAGTCAGTGTCGTCAATCCGACCGGATACAGGAGGGGCACCTTTGCCAAGGTCTCTTCTCCTGGTCCTCGCAGCCGAGCGATAACTAGCCTGAAGCTGTCTGTGAAGTTCGCCGTACGCACCCGAGATGTTGTGCCCCACCATGTCCATGTCGCAACCCCAACAAGGAATCGGATCGCGGACCCAAGCCTGTATTCGTTGCCTATCGATCTTATCCTTTTACCATAATTCCACGACTGACTCGATGCATTTTCAGCTTCGAAGACCATTCCAATGTTTCCATTGACAAGACGCCGATCCCTGCAGCTATGTTCTAGGGCGACATTCCTTTGTTCTATCTCCCGAGTGCCAACATTCTCCAACTTTCCAAATATTCTCGACCCTTGACAATCTCAACGCCGTCTCGCTATCCATTGTTATCTCCCAGATCGCCTATCATAACATCGATTGTCCCTCCGCTCTGACGACTTCGTTCTCATTGCAATTGCCACAGTTCCTCCGGATCTGGTGCACAGAAGCTGCCAGTAGCGCGAAGATCATTACGCCACCATTTCTAACCCCCTTCTTTGATGACGACGCCCCCTTTCCCGTCAGCCTGCACATGCCTGCTCTCCAGTACGCCCACTTTAGGGCGCGGAGACAGGTCGCGGGCAGTGGTGACGATGTGGTGCTCTCCCTCTCACTGGCTTGGTTTCATCGATCTGGTGTCTGTCAACCCTTTCTGCGGCTACGAATGCACTTTCTTGCGACGAGGTTCGCCGACGACAACAATGGAGACTCGTGGCACACTGCGAGTCCAAATGGCGATGGTCGAGATGCGTTGACCAGGGTTGATTGTGTTTTTGGAGACTCGGATGCGGTAGGAAAGGTCGATGACGTCGGAACGAGGCTGGTCAGGTTGAGCGACGTCGAGGAATGAAGCATCAAAGCCGAGGTGGACAGGGTCTGCAGCGATCCTCTGAGTGCGAGATACTCGTGGCGACGTTGGGCGACAATCATTATGGCGATGTCGAAGCACGGTAACTCGGGGTCGGAATTGGACAACAACTTCGCGACAACACTCTGGACGCATCATGGAGTGCGGTTGATACCCGGGTGAGTAGCTGGACGGGGCTGATTGTTCTGTCCAAGGGCAAGTTTGGAACAGGTCTCTGGCGGTTCTCTTTCGCTCAACCTTTTGCGGAGTGGAGGTAAAGCAGTCGGAAGGTCATCTGGTCCTTTTTCATTCATCGTTCCAGATTGGCTCACTCTTTCTCTTTTCAAGGTTTTTTCGGTGGTGTGGGTGGTGCTAGGCGTGCAGCAGTCTCGGCTCCGGTATCGTCTGTTTCTGGTGCTCGCAGAGCCTTCTACCCGCACCAGGTTTCCTTTTCTTGGTTTCGATTCTGGCAGTATCGGTTTCCTGTTCCGCGGTGCTTGCAGGGCCCTCGGCCCGCACCGCGTTTTTTCTTATTCTATCTGGACGATGGACGATGACTTTCCTGATGCTTGTATGGTTCCCGCACCGCGGTTTTTTTCTTCTTTTATCTGGACAATGGACCATGAATCTCCTGGTGCCTGTAGGGTCTTCGGCCCGCAGCCGTTTCTTTTTCTTGCACGTATAGTGTCCTTGTACCCCAAGAGCACCAGTAAAGGACTGTCTGATCGCGAGTAAGAAAACAAATCACGTGGTGATTCACGTGCTCTTCTTAAAGCGCGTTGGGAGAGTTTCAACTTTCCCAGCGGTGTTGCTTTTGCTCCATGTTCACGTCGCACGCCGCAACCGCGCAGTGACTATTTGCCTTGTCTCTTGCCCACTTGACTTACCGTCATGTTAACGGTCGTCTTGGGTTGCCTCAACTCACACTCGAGATTCGGAAACCGGCGAAGGAGTGATTGGCGTCGATGTCCCATTCGAGCCAGCCACCAAACTGTATTCAACTGGTCAGCCTCCGATTTCCACTGTATAAAATCCAACCTGCGTGGACACGAGGGAACTCTGCTGGCTTCACTCTCTCCGCTTACTTCCTCTAGCCTCTTGTCCGCACCGCCTACGTTTGTGATCAGGTTTGCCAACGTTGCTTTAATCTACAAGGACAGGCTCTTATTGCGCTCCGTACGCTGTTTTCTTTTGATGCTGCCCATCCACGATGCTAACTTGCAGGTATAGTTAATGGTAGGATTGGCGTCAGCAGCGTTTCCATCTTGGTTTTCACGAAACAATATATACTGGCGAGAAGCCTCTAGTGCAGTGGCTGCCGCCAAGAACATTATCCCTCTCACTCGACTTCGACGAAGGAAGATTTTGACCGGGTCATTTCAAAGGTGGAGGGGCGCCCCACAATGTCACTCCCTCTCCCAGCTACCGTTCCCCCATATTCCCCTCTCACCATCTTCTTATCGGCTACGACCTCAACACTGATTCCGCTACCGAGTACCGACATCACCTATTCATCTACACTCTGGGGATTTATGACGGCAATATCCCTTGCCATGCTGTTGTTTGGTTCGTCAATCGTCTGCAATGCCTTCTACGATCGAGATCATGGACGCTGCCTTTATCCGTGACTGCAGACCCTCGCCACGCTCCGTACGTCGTTCCCTTGGTGTGACGCTCGTTCACGACGCTAACGTACGGCCGTAGTCGATGGCAGGTTGGAAGCCATTCGTCGTGACCAGCGTTTCGACGAAACGCTATGCACCAGCAATAAAGCCTCCTGTTCAGGGGCAGCCATCCATCCAGGCTGCATACCGAGGTTTTATCGTTCGCCTCCAGTCAATCCGGCCGGGGACAAGAAGAACGCCTTGACCAAGGATTCTGCTGCTGGCCCTCGCAGCAGAGCAATAGGTAGCCAGAAGCCATCGGTCTGGATCACCGTACACGTCGTGCTCAGCGACGCCCGTGTCGCAACGCCGACGAGGAATCGGATCGCGGACCAGAGCTTGTATTCGCTGCCTATCATGGATGACGACTGGTCACCCCCTCCATCCCCCGATCTATCGTCCTTCCCATAACAGACTCAGGCAAGCTTTGGTGTTCAATGGATTGAGACTTTGAGTTCCACAACGATGGAAGTGCCCCCCGGCAATCTTCCACATCAGAATGTCCCCCAGAGCTGACAGTTAGCCATCATGGAGTCGCCCCCGAACCAACGACGCAAGGACGTGTTGAACAACTATGATCCGCAGCTCAACAGAGGAGCAAAGCTTTTGTACACGGTCTGTACTGGCGTTCACACCTCGAACGTCCTACAGAGCTGATGGTTGTGTCGTCCACATTTTTATTGTGGATATTTTACCCCTTTCAAGGCACTCAATCATCATGTCCTGGACTCGACTGGTGCGACTCTTCCGAATCGATATCATAACCTACTTCAAGTGGCAACCGCCGGTCAATGACCTGCACAACTGCCGACCTTGCCCAAGCCGATTATGCTACCTTTGCCTTAAAGCTGGTATTAACTCTTTGTCCTCTCATTTCGCCGACTGTGGATCTTGGATTCCCCCATGTCGACCCATTTGTTGACACTATGATTCTTCAGTACATTGTCACACTCCCTTTTTTTCTTGGATTCTGCCAGTGCATCCATTTCCCCTTCTGCCACTTCTGTGGTGCTTACAGGGGCCTGACCTGCACCATGTTTTCTTTCTCTCAGTTTGCCTGCCTGCACGAGTATCGCAATGGCAGATAGATTAGATACAGCGGCCATTTGCCAACCAATAATGTTTATCACCTGATTTTTAAAGCCATGACTGATACTTGAGTGCCAAGCAACTGGGGCGAAAATCCTGTGTGGCGTGGCACTACTACCAGGCTTGCAAGGAGTTCAAATACACTTGAAACTGCTGCCGGCAGCGAGATCTGGGACCTGAATTTTAAACAAGCTCATGGCAGGGCCGTTATCCCCCGAGATTAATCAGCCGCCGATCATTAATTGCCAAGGACAAGGAATAAGAGGAACAAGGAACAACCACTGAGTGACAATATCTACATTAATTGACGCAGTAAACGAGTTCACTGACCGTGGGCACAGCGCACGCTCTGTAGTATCGTAGCTTGATGTTGTGTTGGGTACGACTCGCTCCTCGCTGATAATGTCGAGATTAGTTGTCGGAGAAGCAAACTCTTCTCTCATACCAATCGGCGATCGATGCAGTCGAATGAACGTAAACTCACGAGCGAGACTCGTCCAAATTATCCCTACTAGTGACAGAAAACAGCTCACGGAATAGTATTCGTCCAACTTTTGGAAACACAGTCCGACGCACACGTTTATAACGATATATGTTGGGACATCACATATTGATAGTGATGGGAGAGCAACCGATGTTGAAGAGACACTCTGCACGCACATATTTGAATCAGTTTCAGACAACATCGGATGTGAGGAAGGAGAGGACGCACGAAAGGGTTGCCAGTGCAGCAAACTGGCTGTTGAGTGCAGGCAGCACCAGAGCCGACGCCACCAACCGTGTTTGGCGAGCATGACATCCCGACGAGGGAGTTCGAAGTAGGGAGGGGAATGCCCAAGCCCCCAAAGATGGATGTGATGGCAAAGGAATTAGACTGGTATAGGAATGATGAACGTTTTCAGATCGCCGAGATCAACGAGAAAAATACCCACCGAAAAAGTGCTGTCGCAACAGTGAACGGAACCGGTGTTGCACTGGTTAATGACGGTGCGAGCTTCGATGTCTGCGGTGCGAGCTTCAATGTCTGAAGGGGCACCGACGGTGACCCCAGCGAGGACAAGGATGGAGGCGACGGAGAAGAATACGGAAGCGGGGCTAATGAACATGTTTGAGTTGATTTGATGTGAGAAGAGTTTAGAACTTGAAGAGTTCGTGCTCTCCAACGATGCACACGCCCGACCTTTTATTCCCCCCCGATGCCGCCCATATGCGCCCCGGAAAGGAGTGAACCTGAGAATACGACGGTATAGAAAATAGCCAAGTTATCACGAGACCTATATGACTGTCTTCGTCCGACTACGGTCAGCCCAACCCATGTCAAATCAGGGGAAGGGGCAGACGCGAGTTGACAAAGATCAATTACTTGTCAACGGTGCTGCCAGTTTGGAATGTTATTCCATGGGATCCAAGACGTAGAATGACCTCCTACCTGGATCTTAGCATTCGGCGGACATGGGAGACCGTAATCAACCGAAGGAACAAAGTTCCGTATCCAATAGTATGACAGGGTAGCCATGAAGTGGGATCAAGAAGCGGTATGTTCTCAGAGAACTACCACCGCTCGCAACCTTGATAACTTGAACTCAAATTAAGAACAGTCATCCGCCTTTGAGCAGAAATGTTAGCCTGCGGCGCAGGTGTTGATCCGCGTGAGAAGCAACGCCTGGACAGCCTTTCCTTTTGTCCACAACATATACACCGTTCCAGACTTCCCCACTGCTCGCTCCACCCACCACATAAGCGATACCCTTGTCTGACACTGCCGCTCCCACACTCCAGCTTTACCCCGCTCACCTCCACAGCGCGATCAGTCCCGGACTCCCGGTGTGCAGTTCCGGGAAAGAAAAGCCCCCGACTTTTCACCCACAACATTTCCTTTATCGTACCGCGGGTATCGTCCAAGAACGCGGCCATCCCTTCCCTCAGCTCCATACGAACCATGTTACGCAGAGTACTTACACTACGGGACTTCCTTTGTTGGAAGGTATTTCCCAGCTCATTCAAGTAAACAGCTTACATAAAAGTATCACATTGCACTTGGACCCGGCTACACTGGAACTTGGGGCTTTCATCCTACTGCAGCCTCGTCGTGGATCATGATACATCAACACTGCCGCGCTTTCATGTTTACAAGCGTTTTGGAACAGCCCGATCAGAAAGAGGTACGCGATCTGCCCCTTTTTGGTTATCAGATACACACTGCACTAATCTGTCAGCGTGCCATTGTCTCGCACTCCGTGGACCGGTACGGTGTATCTATAGGCTCGGCTTTACCGACTCAAAATCTCGTCAGTTGTTTCAGGTTCCAAGCCTGGACACCACCACACAGAGCACGTGACATGGTGTAGCCATATACGGTACCGTGATCGTAATTCAATCGTGGAGGTACTTAGAGTATTTAGGGGGCAAGCGAAACTTGACTCCTACTCCTCATACCTGCACTGCTGCACTCCTCCCCCCTCGCGTCATTCCCCTTGTTGCGCGCCCCGCAGCTCTATCTTACCAGCTCTCCCTCACCAACTCTCGGTCCTTCCGAACTTCACAACCACAATGGACAGTCGGGATTTCTCTGGAAAGCAAATTGGACAGTACCTTCTTACCTCCTTGCTTGGCATCGGCGCTGCTGGCAGCGTTTACTATGCCGTCGATATCACGTTGATGAACTCACCCAATTACGCCATCAAGTGCGTTCCAGTGAGCAACGTCTTCAAGCGACACCAACAACAACTGGCGGAAATCGCCAACCACGACGCAGTAATGTTGTGTCCACACGTGCTGACGCTGTATGAGGCCCTTGAGAAAGATAATTACCTCTTCCTCGTCTTGCCCTTGTGCGAGATGGACATGTTTATAGCGATCAAGCAGAGGTTGTATTGGAGAAGAGATTCCCTCATCAAAAGGGTGTTCGTAGAGGTGTTGGACGGCGTGTCAGCCTTTCACAGGAAAGGGGTTTTCCATCGAGATCTTAAACCGGAGAATATCATGTGCAGCACGAGAGGGACCAGTATCAGGATCGGTGATTTTGGGCTGTCTACTAATCGCCGCATCTGCAGAGATGGCGGATGTGGCACTGTCGCCTATATGAGTCCAGGTCGGTCACCCCTTCGCAGTGCAGAGTTGTCAATGAACTGACCGAACCCTAGAATGCCTTCGTGTGGATGAAGTCTTTTACTACGCCGATGCAGCCGACATCTGGTCACTGGGAGTCATACTCTTCAACATGGTCACCTGTCTTTTCCCATGGGAAGAAGCCACTCCGAGAAACAGGGATTACAGGACGTTCTTGTCCCACCCAGACCGATTTCTGCATGCGTACACGATCTCGGACTCTCTCAGGACGTTACTTCGTCAGATCTGGCACCCAATACCCATGAAACGATTGTCGATCCCGGCGATTCGGCAAGAAATTTTGGACATGGACACGTTCTACATGCCAACCCGTATTTCCTGCGTGTTTTCACCTTTGTCACAAAAGGTAGTCTTGGTTGATTCGTAAGTCTCCCATCACAGCGAAATCAATCGGAACTGACGTCGTATGTAGTGATAAGACGTGCGTGGCCTCCATCGAAGACAAGAAGGTGAAATCCACCTATGCGTCGGTCGATGTCCTCGAGGAAACGTTCAGCCTTTTGAACTTGAGGTTCGAGGTGTGACGAAACGGATGAAAGATATCATTTTCATTTGGATTGGAATATGCAGATATATCGCATGGACATGTAATGTACAATATCCACTATTCACGATTTCCTTGTACATTGTCTGTCATGCTCGTTGCGTCGTCACGGACACCGGCCTCATCACTCCGAAGAGCTTCGGCAATTCCCGCTAGTAAAAATTGGCGACATCAGAGCCGCTAACAAAACTCTACTCTTCCACCTTCCACGACGACCTCGACGACAAAGATGTTCGCCCGCGCCGCAGTCCGCACGCTCACCAGCCAGTCCCGCCTCTTCTCCACCACTGCTGCACGCAACACCAAGGTTGCGGTCCTCGGCGCCGGAGGCGGAATTGGCCAGCCATTGTCGCTGTTGCTGAAAAACGACCCTCTGGTGACCTCTCTCAGTCTGTATGATATCCGCGGAGCACCAGGTGTCGCCGCCGATGTCAGCCATGTCGACACTGCAAGCGAGGTGTGTAGATTGTGCGGTATTCGGATTTGCCGATTGCTGAGCGTTTGGTTAGGTTCAAGGATATGCCGCCGACAAGTTGGATGAGGCTCTTGAGGGCGTCGAGGTTGTTGTCATTCCTGCTGGTGTTCCAAGAAAGGTGTGTTGGTTCGTCTTTTTCGTTGACGTATTCTAACGCGCTCTCTTTTAGCCTGGTGTAAGTAATTGCCTACTTTAAAAACGTTGGTTAGGCTAACAGTTATCCAAGATGACCCGTGACGATCTATTCAACGTAAGTTTCCGTTGGCGCGTCTATTTTACAAGAGTTGATTTGTTTGTTTGTTTTTTCAGACCAATGCATCGATTGTCCGTGACCTTGCGAGTGCCATCGGCCGGGTCGCACCTACAGCTCACATTCTCGTTATTTCTAATCCCGTCAACTCTACCGTACCCATTGTCGCTTCGACGCTTGCCAAAGCTGGCGTTTATAACCCCGCACGCGTTTTTGGTGTGACCACCCTTGACGTTGTCCGTGCCGCCCGCTTTACCTCTGGTATCGCTGGTGTCCGCCCCAACGATACGCCTATCACCGTCGTCGGTGGACACAGTGGTGCAACCATTGTCCCTTTGCTGTCCCAGAGCCTGCACGGAAAGAACATCAAGGGCGAAGAGTACGAGAAGCTCGTGTACCGCATCCAATTCGGCGGTGACGAGGTTGTCAAGGCCAAGGATGGTGCAGGAAGTGCAACCCTCTCGATGGCATATGCCGGCGCCAAGTTCACCAATGCGCTGCTACGTGGTTTGAATGGCGAGAAGGGTGTCGTGACACCCACGTTCGTTGAGAGCCCTCTCTTCAAGGACCAGGGCATCGAGTTTTTCTCTTCGAACGTCGAGCTCGGTGTATGTCTCGTCTTGTTTTGTTATAAGCTGGCGGTTGACTTTTTGTTGTGCAGGTCAACGGTATCGAGAAGATCTACCCCCTTGGTCCCTTGTCTGCAGAGGAGGATAAACTGCTGGCGGCATGCTTGCCTGAGCTTAAGAAGAACATTGCAAAGGGCAAGGCATTCGTCGAGGCTTCATAGATTTAGATGTTGTTTTATTACTCAAAATACCTCTTGCGTGAATTATTCATCGACGTCCCTTCTTTTTGACCGTGGTGAACCCGTCCTCGTCAACTTGCGGTTCCTCCCTCGTCCGAGGTTCCGAGTGATCCAGTAATTGCGGTACAGGCTCTCCCTCGCCCTCGCCCTCGCCCTCGTCCTCGTCTTCCCACTCACTCTCGCTCCCGCTGTCCACGCCCCTCTCGTACTTGGGAACCGTTCCCCTAACCTTGTCCGCCTGAGCCTCGAACGCCCTGACCATCGTCTCGTCGCCCTGACAGACGGCCACAAAGAGCCTGACGAGATCCCTCGCCACCGTGGCTGCACTGTCGTCTTCGAGGACGACGTCGAATTCGTCGGCCATGATTTGGAGGAGGAGGTCTTCGATGTAGACGTCGTCGGGGGGTGGTGGGTCCGTCCCTGTTCCTGTCGATGTCGATGTGGGAGCGGCGGGGTGGGTGATGAAGGGCTCGAATTGGTCGACGAGGACGCCGGCTAGCCAGCGTTGTTTTTCGGCAGAGGCGGGTCCGCCCCAGGAGGCGTGGACTGCGAGACGGAGGGCGGGCCAGAGAGCGAGGCGGGCGAGGGTGCCGCGGGCAAAGAGGATGGTGTACGGGTGTGGACTGGTCATGGACTCTTGTCGACGTCGGTGCAAAAAACAACCGCCAATACACCAAATCTGATAAGTTGGTATACATCAAGCATATGGCTTTCCACAAAGTACTACTATCCTGATCCATTGAAGTTGAGGTGCATCTCCCACCAGGACATGTCCGTCTTTTGCTCCGGACCAAATAGCTCGTGTACAAAGCTCCGCTCTGGGCTATCTGGCATACGGCGACAGCTGATCTCTCTCGTCTTTTTTTCTTCGCATAGGAATTCATCTGTGTCTTCGTATTCACAAAAGGGATCTTCCCTACAAAACGAGTCAAGGGCGATGATCGCGCGTGGTACTCATGAGACTTACCGAACCAATCTCACTTCCCTGGACCACCTGAGGGCCGCATTGTCAGACACACACGGGATCCGGTAAAACGTGTCCATATTCAAGATGGCTTTCGAGATCTGCGGGATCCGGAGCCGAGTCATAGGATTCGGACGGAGAATCTGCTTGAGCACTTTGTTGCATTCACGAGATATCGGAAAGGTTTTAAATAGGTAATCGTCATCGTCGAAAAACGCTCTATAGTTGTCGTCGGACAGACTGGCCGTATTCCACGGGTGACGACCTGTGACCATGTTGATCAGAATAATGCCCAAAGACCAAGTATCAGCGAGGCTCGGGTAATATACTGAATTCGCGACCCATTGTTCTAGGGGTATGTTAGCGCAAGCGGCGGGGAAAAGGGGTAGCGATTGACCTGGGCTCATATAGTCGGGGGTTCCGCAACGTGAGCCTCTGCAGATTCGTTTGCGTGTCGCGAGTCCGAAATCAGCGATTTGGATGTCAGTGCCACCTTCCTTACACAGGATATTCTCCGGTTTGAGGTCCCGGTGAAATACCCCTCTTGAATGGCAGGCGTAAACGCCTTTGAGGATGTCTAGGAATGTCTCCTTGATGAGTGCATCGTTACAAAAGAATAACCGATCGCGCCAAATGGCCGTGTACAAGTCACTCTCACACAACTTGAGGACGATGAAGAGGTACAATTCCTCGTCGATGATCTCCTGAAGAGGCAGGACGTGCGGAGAACATCCTGACACCATTTGGTGGTGAAAGACTTCTCCAGTTCGATAAAGTAGCTGTTTAGGGGTCAGCCCGAACTTGGGGACACACTTGATAGCATATTTCCCGTCGTGTTCACTGTCGACGGCATGGTAGACAGTACCAGTTGTTCCTGTGCTGACAGGGGAGACGAGACGGTAGTGACCTACGCATTGGCCAGAAAAGTCGGGTAATTGGACCATGTTGGGAGATGGGAAGAAGGAGGAAGAAAGGGGGCATTGTTGTCCGGATCGGAAGGACATGAAGTGATGTCATACCAACCTCCGGCCGAATTTACGAATTTAGAAATTTCTCGGACATTGGCCTTTCCTTGAAAAGCAACGATTTCATTGTCATTTTCGGTCCCGAGGTTGGTAGATATCTGCAATGAGACATTGTCGGTTTAGTGTTGCGAAGGAGTCTTTGGAAAGTTGAACAACATTAGTACTACAGTATACGCTGGCGTGGCGATGGAAACCCCAATTATTAATCGCCTTCTCGATGGATATGGGGTTCGTTTCCATCGTCACCGAGCTGCCAGCGATCCAGTTTGTAAGTCTTGCAAGTTGTCAACAATAACGTTCGCTTGTTGCAGTCGTGGAATGGAAAAATTGCACAGCCACTTCTCCAAGTTGAGACGGCCAAGTCTCTTGCACGTCCGACGCTGTCCTCCTCCATTCGTTCTTACCGTCGTCCACAGCGAGCTCGTCGTTGAGCATGTTGAGCAGCCCATTCGACTTGTGCTAGCAAAGAACTTTTTCGCTTGTCACCAAAACAATCCTAACATACACCCTCGAGATTACCTCCGAACTGTTTCGTTTTCAGTTTCGTTACCCACATAGAAACATCAACATATCCACTCCATGTCACAGGAACAAGTTCACAGGGCAACCGCTAGGCGAAAGGATACTTTTGACCTCACCCTCAGCGACCATATCCTGGCCGACGACCAATCCATGGCAAGCTCGCATATGCATGCTCACGCAGACGCAACCAACCAATATGGAGGTGCATCAGACGAGGAACATTCCGTTCTTGAAGACGACTCTGACGTTGACGACCGCGAGATGGACTACATGGATGACGACGACGACCGCTCTTCCTCCCTCTCTATCCCAAACGAGAGCATCGACTTTGACCTCGTGTATTCCCTCCACAGCTTCGCTGCGACCGTCGAGGGTCAAGCCAGTGTCGTCAAAGGCGATAGTCTTTTCCTCATGGACGATACCAACAGTTACTGGTGGCTCGTCCGCGTGCTCAAAACACAGGACGTGGGCTACATTCCTGCCGAAAATATCGAAACGCCTTTTGAACGTCTCGCACGTCTCAACAAGCATCGCAACGTCGATGTGCGTGTTCGGCGTTATCGTGAGGAACGTTTTTACTGATCCGGCTCTTTATAGCTCGCCCATGCGACACCCCGAGAGCTTCAAGAAGACGTCGAGCGGGTCCGCAATAACCTCTCTTCTCGCACGGGTTCTCACCACTCGTCATCTCCGACCCCCGGTCTCCCCGCGGGTAACCACCCCCGTCCAGGCACCAAGGGCGTTATGTTCACTCCCGCACTCTCCGTGCATCGTTACCCGCCAGCGGTTTGGAACGAAGAAGAAGAAGAGGAGGAAGATATAGAATGGGAGGACGGCGCATACGAAGAGGAGGATCCAGAGCTCGCCGAGGAATTGTCTATTCGCGCAAGACAAAGCCAGATGGAAGACCAGGAGAGCATCACTATAAACGCTATGCAGATGGAGCCGGACGATGGCATGGGCTGGGACGACTCCGCTGCCGAGGACATGCAGGCCAGAACCGCACAGAAGAAGGAGCAGCAGACGCTGATGGCCCCTGATATGCTTCGGTCCGGTACATCCCAACAGAAGCCCGCCCAACAGCAGCAACAACAGCAAGCAACGTCACAACAACCACAGATGATTATTGTTCAGCAGCGTCAGCAGCAACAGCAGGATCAAATGCTTTCTCAGCAAGCTCTGCATCATCAGAGCTCGTGGGATAGATTGTCCCAAGAGAAGAATCCTGCTACGCCCGGCACACCTGCTGACCCCATCGACGCCACCGAGACGCGAAAACTCTCTGCCACCCCAACTCTTATTCGCGACGAACCTGCCAAGCCATTTTCAGGGACCGCGAGCTCTACGCCCCAAAGGGTTGTAATGCAACAGCAGGAAGACGATCGCAAGCGGACCCGTGAGGAGATCGACGCTCTCGACGAAGCAGCAAAGAAAAAGGCTAAAAGCAAGGACAAGGACAAGGCCGCTCCGGCCAGCAACTCTGCCGCCATTTCCAACCAGCCTTTGAAATCGTCGCATTTGGGGTCTGGAAGACTTCGCAAGGATCGCGAGTCTCCCGACGATGAAGGAAAGGAAAAGAAGGAGAAGAAAGGTCGTGGCGTATTTGGGTTATTTGGACGCAAAAAGGACAAGAACAAGGACAAGGCGTCCATTGAGAGCATTTCGTCAGACGTCACGCGCGAATCTCAAGATTCTGGTCAGTCCTCCAACCAACAACATACCAATGGTGTCGACACCTTGTCCCCCGCCACAACAACCACAGTCCAGCAGCAGCAGCAGCAACAACAACAACAGTCTGTACGTGCTGCCTCCACCGAACCCAGACCTACTCCTCAACGACTCCCGCCGCTCTCTATGGGTGGTTCTCAGACACCCACGGGCCCGGGCCAAGTATCTCAACACGCATCCACCTTGCGGCAACGGGATCAACAGCAGCAAGCGCTTTATCAACAATACCTCAACCGTTCTCCATCCTCACCTCCTGAGGCTCCATCGTATGGTTTACAATCTGCATATGCTGGTAGTTCTCCTTACACCAGCCCAAGCACGACTGCAGCAAGTCTTGGTCTCGGTCTGCCGTCGTCTCGACCACGACCCGGCTCTCTTATCATCTCACCCGCCGCTGACGGACAGGGCCTTGGTGTTCCCGAACTCAGTGTCATCCGCATTTTCGCAGGTAAAAACGTGCAGACGGAAGCCACGTTCAAGACCGTCTTGCTCAACTCGTCTACCACCTCTTCCGACCTTGTCCGACAAGCCATACAGCGATTCCGACTCCCCACGTCCGAGACCGAAGCGGCGCCATCCTATTATCTCACGATCAAGCAGGTTGAAGGATCGTCGACGGTACTTTTGCCAGAGGAGAAACCCCTCGTGGTATTTGAATCCATTGTTGAGGCGGTGATGGAGCTCCCCAAAGTGAAGCGGAGTAGCATGGGAAGTATCAGTTCCATTTCCAGTAACCTTTCCATGCACCCTGCCATAAAACAGCTCTCCATGAATGATTTCACTGACGATTCGGCCGTCAAATTTTACCTGAACAAGCGGGGCGTGGATGGCAAAGAGAGTTTGCTCCCCGAGGAAGACGAGGAGGATACGATGTATGCGGAATCTTCGCGCGATACGATCGAGGGCGTCAGCATCACGTCGACGAATTCCGGCGTCAATGTCACCCCTGAGCGATTCAGCTCGCCGTCTGTCCGATTCGCCCTGCAACTGGTGATTTACCCTGACGATCTCCCTGACGACATGGTCTTCGATCCCTTGACAGAGGCGATCGTGTTCAAGAACACATTGAAGGGCCGATCAACGTCTATCTCGTCCGTCTCCTCGGGGGTATCATTGAGTCAACGCCGAAAGGTGTTTACGTTCCCAAAGAACGTCACCGTTGCAGAGGTGATTGAACTCGGGCTGGAGAGATTTGGTATTCTGGAGGGTGTTGTCGATGGTGGAGACGAAGTCGAGGACAAGCTCACGAAGAGAAGGAGCTCTGCCAAAGTTCGCTATTGGCTAACGGCTTCCTATAATGGCCAAGGTAGGCAACACCCCTTCACATCATCGTCCCGACGTGCTCACCTTTCACGCCGGTCATTGCAGAACGCGAACTGTCACCCTCCAGTAAAGTTGTCGATGCCTATCCTCGTCCTCCGACCTTCCGACGCGTCCAGGAGACTGGTAAACGTCGTTCCATTGACTCGGCCCTTCTCCTTGGAAACGTGGATGACATTTCTCCCGACGACCCGATCTTCATACTCCGTCGTGCTATTTCCTACCGAACCTCATCCTCTCGTTACCGCATGTCCGCGCCCCTTGACGAAATTGCCCTTCAGCACCTTCGGGATTCTGTCTCGGGCTCCAGCCTCAGCTCTGATGGTGCAGCACCGGAAGAACCGATACACAAACCTCGCCAATTGTCGAGGCAGGAAATCATTGCTGCGCAGAGGGCTGCTTCGAGAGAGAAGCAACGCGCCATTCTTTCAACGCAAACGAATTCGGTGAGGGGTGTTGACGTTCTGCTTCCCGGAAACGCCATAATCCGTAGCTCGCGGTACGACGGTGGGGACCGTATCCGGTATTCCTATGTGCAAGACGGCGAATCCTATGACGTGAGCGACATCATCGAACAAGAGCTCCGCGAGACGGGTGGACTGTCGTCTCCGATACAGAAGAACGATCTCCTGGAGGGTGTCTTCGGGAGAAACAGGGATCGAGATGGAGTGAACGAAAAATTGGATCGGGTGCTTACTAAGATCAAGGACGAGCGCCTTGGTGTCCAATATGCCGCTGTCACAGTGACCGAAGACCGGTCCGAAAACCCGCCGTCAGCGCGTTCTACCGGATCGTCCGCGTCGGTGTATTCGGTGGACGACTTGCTGGGGCTGAGCGAGGGACGAACGCCAACGCCGCTGGCTGGGCTCGACGTGAAGCGGACGACATCGCCGACGCCGATTGGGGAGGCGGAGTCGCGTTCTGTCACACCTACGTTGACGTCTGGGCCCGCGCGCACGCGGTCGCCCGCGTCGTCATCGTCGTCGTCGTCGTCGTCCCCTTCGCATTCTCACTCCCAACTGCATTCCCATCGCCAGCCATCTATCGCATCGGTCATGACTGACATCACGTCCACGTATGCGACGCCTACAGCACAGCTCATCAGTCCGACCGAAGCTGAACTGAATCTGAGCATGCTCAGCGACGTCGCGCTCAAGCCTCCGCCACAGGGCAGGCCGCCAGTCAAACGGCCGTACGTATGTCCCGACGACTTTGGTGTGGCGCAGATGTTGGCCGTCATCGAGATTGCTGGGACCGTGGTGAAGTCGCCCGAGCCGCCGTTGCACCCTGTGGAGGAGATGTTGTTCGGTAGGTCTATCGAGGTACAGACGCTCCACCCGGAGATCCGGGAGATTTATTCGGGGGCTTTCCAGCAATTAGACGAGATGGACAAGGTGACGCGTCTTTTTCTATTCTGTCGCCGCGTTGAGAATGTCGAGCTGACTTGGCAATATGGCAGATGCTCGACGAATACCTACAACAGGCGCTGGCGGTGTGAGACGCGTCTCGACGGGAGACGATATACTCATGGCTCGTCGGGGCCTTTTTGAACGTCGATGTTCGTTTTTACGCTATTTATCGACTTTTATGTTTGCGCTCTAATCATGTCCTGTCGATCCTTTTTTTTCTTCTTTTGGCGTTCGTAGTAATCGTATGCGTATGCGTATGTATACTGTACGAGCTTCTTATCGAGTGAAGCAGGGCAACATGACGTCCAAGCATTGAACGACCCGGGACGAGCTAACTACAATACGTTGAACGTTCGCACAGGCCTTCAAAACAGATCGTCTCTTCTCGAACTCGCACAGACCTTTACATATGAACGGTTCTATACTGGTACTCTTGGGTACAAGGACACTATACGATACGCGTTCAAGAAAAAGAAGCGGGTGCGGGCCAAGGACCCTACAGGCACCGAAAAAGTCATGGTCCATTGTCCAGATAAAAGAAGAAAAAGAAAACGCGGTGCGGGCCGAGAACCCTGCAGGCACCAGGGAAAATCATGGCCCATTGTCCAGATAAAAAGGAGAAAAAACGCGGTGCGGGGCGAAGGCCCTGCAAGCACCGCGGAACGGGAAACCGAGAAAAGGAAACATGGTGCGGGCCGAGAGCCCTGTGAGCGCCATGAAACGAGAAATGAAACCGAGACAGATACCGGAAGCCGAGACTACTGCACGCCTAGCACCATCCGCACCACCAAAAAGAAGGTTGTAAAGAGTGAGCCAATCTGGTCACGAGAATGAGGAATGAAAAAAGACCAGACGACCTTCCGAGTGCTTGACCTCGACTCCGCAAAAGATCGAGGGGTCGAGCGAGGGAGAACCGCCAAAAGATCTGTCCCAAACTTGCCCTTGGAACCGAACCTGGAATGAGCCCCGTCCAGCTACTCACCCGAGCACCAACCGCAGGCCACGATAGATCCCAGACGTTGTCGTTGTCCTCGGGTCACCGTACTTCGACATCGCCATGATGATTGTCGCCCAACGTCGCCACGAATAGTATCTCGCACGCAGAGAGGATCGCTACAGACCTTGTCCACCTTGGCTTCGATGTTCCATTCCCTGACGTCGCTCAACCTGACCAGCCTTGTTTTGACGTCATCGACCTCGCCTACCGCGTCCGAGTCTTCAACGGTGAAACACCGTCAACCCTGCTCAACGCATCCAAACCATCGCCATTTGGACTCGTACAATGCACCACGAGTCTCCGTCGTCATCACCGCCCAACCTCGTCGCAGGGAACAGTG
This sequence comes from Phylloporus cf. tubipes, assembly GCA_038094315.1. Taxonomy (NCBI): domain Eukaryota; kingdom Fungi; phylum Basidiomycota; class Agaricomycetes; order Boletales; family Boletaceae; genus Phylloporus; species Phylloporus cf. tubipes. Next base: position 18,373 of record JBBPTZ010000151.1, read on the forward strand.
CATTCATAGCCACAGAAAGAGTTGACAGACACCAGATCGATGAAACCAAGCAGAAGAGAGAACACCACGTCGCCACCATCGCCCGCGACCAATCTCCGCGCCCTAAAGTGGGCGTACTGGAGAGAGGCCATGTGCAGGCAGACGGGAAAGAAGGAGGCGTCGTCGTCAAGGAACGGAGGTGGAAATGGTGGCGTAACAATCTTCGCGCTACTAGCGGTCTCTGCGTACTAGATCTGGTGGAGGGCACCGCGGCGATTGCAAATGAGAACGAGGTCGTCGGAGTGGAGAGATAATCGACGTTGTGATAGGCGATTTGGGAGATAACATTGGATAGCATGACGGCGTTGAGATTGTCGAGGGTCAATCGACGTTTGGGAAGTTGAAGAAATATTGGCACTCGGAAACTCGGTAGATTAGAGGGATGTCATCCGAAAACATAGCTGCAGGGATCGGCGTCTTGACGATGAAAACATAGGAACGGTCGTCGAAGCTAGGAGTGTATTGAGTGAATCGTCGTACTATAGCAGCTGAAAGAAGAATCGTACCATGAGGAATCCAAGGTCTACGGGAGGCGAGAAGCTCATCGGCGAGAAAAGTGCCAGCTGAGTACAAGTGGCACTGTCGGCTTGGCAATGTTGGCAGTCATGGATGTCGTAGATCGATTGTATCTGGGCCTGGTCGTCAACGTTACTGGGGAAGAGAGGTCGCCGAAAACGCAGGGACTGCAGAACGCTCGTGCCATGATCGATTGGGTCCAGGGCTTGATCCTCGAAGCGGAGGAGGCCAAGCATAGGAAGCATCGGAAGAAGAAAAAGGTCCACCAAAGGAAGTGAACGGCAGAAGATCTAAAAAAAATAAGTCACCCAAACCTCTCCAGCACCTACCGTTTCCGCCCCACACTTTCCGCCCCATCAAACGCGACTGGGCTGTCTGAACCGGACGACCTGAGCTTCGTGGCAATCGCCATGCCAGCGAGAGATCCGAGGCGCTCGATGCGGAGATCCACCACCCCGCCACCCGCTACCTTCTTCTGCGCGCGCAGCATGTCGACCTCCATCTGCGTCATCGGGTTTCTCGAAGCCTTCGCGTCCTTGTCAAGCGGAGGTACGAACAACTTTCTCAGCCGCGACACGTTGACACCATAGGTCTTGGGTACGACATTGACATTGGACTCCGAGGTCGAAAACAGGGTCCGAGTAGACTCGAAGGCATGGAGAACTGTCGTTTCGGATCTATTGCTGCCGCAGGCGAGTGGCTTGGTAGGCGACGACGCCTGGCTCCTGTTCATCGGCTTGCCGAGTGCGACCATTGAGGAATCCCTCGAAGGCGAAGCGATCGTGGCCCCATCGCAAACCGTGCGCGAGACTTCCGTAGACGGCTCCTCCGAAGAGATCGACAACGTAACCGTCGACTCCGGGGGATGATCCAAAGTGCGGAGGACCATGGGAGACGATCGTTGCTTCGGAGCAGCTTCGGCGCTCGAGATGCTCTCGTTGCCAGCACAGATCGTAGTAGGGCTCGGAGTCTCCACCCGTTGCACGCCAACACCCGTCACGATTGTCCAGCTCTGTGATGGGAAAGATGACAAATCGGGAGATGGAGGGGGCGACCAGTCGCTGTCCACGACAGGCAGCGAATACAAGTTCGGGTCCGCTGTTCGATTCTCCAGAGGCGTTGCGACACGGACATCCCGGGGAACGACATCCCAGGCGCGTATGGCGATCTTCACAGACGGTTTCAGGCTAGCCATCGCTCGGCTGCGAGGACCAGCAGCAGAGACGTTGGCCGAGGCGCCCTTGTCACCGGCCGGATTGACGACACTGACCAGCGAAGAATGGTAGGATCTCGGGACGCAGCTCGGCCTGGGTGGGGGTTCGTTCCTCGTCGTCGCAGGTGCCAAAGCCAGGCGCCCATCCGTGACGTTACCTCCCACCGACCTCTTTGCTCCGACCATTCTCTCCTTCTCCAGCGGCGCAAGCTCCCGGATCGGTGACCGCCTCTGGACGGGAGGCTTCACTGCTGGCACATAACGTTTCGTTGAAACGTTACTGACGACGAACGGCTTCGAACCTATCATCGACTACGGTCGCAAGTCAGCGTGGTGAACAAGCGCCATCCCAAGGAACAACATACGGAACGCGGGGAGGGCCTGTCCTTGCGGATCAGAGCAGCGTTCATAATCTCGACCATTGAAGAAGGCATTGTGTGCGATACAGTAAACGATGGTGATGGGCAGAACGACGTTGATGCTGACCTCCCGTGTCTGTGCAGGAGAGTTTATATATCCTCGGAGTTGGAGGCTGACCGGTCGAGCATGGTGCAGTGGCTGGCCTGAATGCGTTCTGACCGGTCGGCCTCGCCTTGCAGGTGAAAGGTTATTTGGGCATGGCCTGGAGGCTGGCGGCACTAAACCGGGGTGTGGGATTTCGACGGTAACAGGCAGTCGAAGCCAGAACATCTGCCCAACCCCGTATTCAACGATGATGATTAGCGCAAAGGGCTACATCTGATGTTCACATTTGTCTCACCTGCGACGGTTTCTTACCTTCGACACTCTCACTTTGGGCCTTGGGACTATGATGACGCGTCCGATCCCCCAAAAACACACGGGCATCCGAGTGTTCGCCTTTTCTGTGAGTGTATATGTTAAGTTAGAGGGTGAGCGCCGAGGAAGTAAGCAGGCTCTGGTGGCAAGTTGTACCTGGCAGCGCTCAGGCTGCAGCCAATTCCTATAACTACCTCCAAGCGCTGGCAACTATTTTACCTTGTCAAGATAGCGACTCCGCACTACATCCTTCGCATCGGATAATGCTTCGCTCTACGGTGCGATACGTGATCGTCGTTTGAGACCGTCTGAACGGACCTAGACGCAACGATACTGGCCAAGTCCGTATCCCTGGGTCACTGAGAACCATTGATTTATTCTTCATATCGAAGCTGATGTGAGCCTGTCGCAGGAACGGAAAGACAGTTGTGAACCGCGCAGCTTGAAGTTCCAGTGCCGCCGTTTTCTTGAACTTCATTGGCGTCTTGGATGTCAAATATACACCTCGACTAACACTTCGATTCGCGCATCCATGTCTGAACCGGGACACTTATTCCATACCATCGTATTCGCAGCCCACGACGAAATGTGGAAGCGAACCTGAGCTTGAAGAGCCTCTTCAAGAAGATGGTGACTGACAGAGTGGCTGCAAGTCACGGGTGTCACGCTTCGCCTCGCCCTGCCAATATTTCAAGAAGTTGGATCAGATGAGGCCCGGGTATCGACTACAGCACAAATCAAACTTTTCAACCGATATGCAACACCGGAGAACCATCTCCCCGCCTCTGCATAAAAATCCGTCTCCCACCCAAAACGTCCGCGACCGTGACAACCTGCTGATTGTCCGTTGCCGCATAACCATCTCCTTCCACGTCCGCCTGTCCAGACACGCCGCTCTTGTGCTCCCCGGCATTCGTCCGTGAAAACTGTGCGGGAAGCTTTGATCCATGCATAGCAGCAGCAACGTTGACGAGCGTAAAGTCGTTGCCTTTTCCTGACCTGAAATGTGCGAGGACAAGAAACCCTGCGAGGAGTACAAACACCGCTGTAGAGACAGCCAAGTTCGGGATAGATGAAGCAAAGACGATTTCAGACTCGGAAATACGTCCGGGGACGTAGGCGGTACCGAGGTAGCCCGTGAGATAGGCTGGACAAGACACCGGCGCACGCGTGAACTTACTGGAAAGCCAGAATGTTAGCAAAGGACACACCTTTTGCAGCAGACTGAACAATTCGGGTGTACCCCTGCGTAATGTCCTCGATCGGTGCTGGACTGATCGTTGCCGACGTGCCGGATGGAGAATCGTCCGGCGGCAGACTATCGAACTGCTCCTGTCCGAACAAAAGGTGGCCTTGAACTGGTGATCCAAGTTGGTTGATTTGTTGGTGGTTCGCAGAACTGTGACCAGCGTCCTGTGTGAGCGACATGGTCGCTATCGAGAATAACGCGGTAGTCTGGACGGGGTCGAGGTTACCCTGACGCGTTAGCGGAAGACCAGCCGGGCGTGGTTGCACACCAAGGTGCCCATGTCCGTCGTTTCGTACTTCGCGTGTCTCGATGGTGACGTTTGGCACGCACGTCAAGATCGCCATGGACCATGTACTATCGGTCAAGGAGATCGTAAAGGTGTTATCGATAGCTGACAAGTCGATCTTGGTGTCGACAGATATACTGGAGGTGCAGCCAGATTGGCACTGGCCCAGGAGAAATACCGTTGAACCATCTGAGGGGGGAGCATGTGTAGTGTGGTTAGTCAAGAAACCAGAAACGACCTGCTTGACGCTGGCGAAACTAGATCCCGAGAGTGCTAGTTGAAATTACTTTGAGACAAGTAGATGGAAAAATAGATTTGACCTACTCACGTAAGTCATTGGAGTTCACTTGGACATCCAGGTCGAAATCGGAAAGGTAGGCCGTTCCAAATTGACTAGTGGTCGATGAATTGGCAGGGACCTGCATGGTGGTAACATTCGTAGAAGCCCACGAACACGTCGGATTGATCCCAATTACATCAGTCAACCATCTCGCGCTTGTCGTGGTGGGTAGGTCAAGAGGAAAGGGCGCAATGTACGCCGCATACTCGGGCTCTGATGTGTTTGCTACGCCAAAAGAATACTGAACGCCAAGTTCCGTTTCAGCCCACGTAATGGAAGCTGCAAAAACAGAATTCCTAGATGCATTGAACATTGGTAGTCCAAGTGTTGATCCACTAAAACACCGAATCAACGATGCACAGATCGGGAGGAGAGACATACGCACTTTAACACGCTCTGCGGGAACACTGCTCCAACAGCAAGTGCCATTAGATCTCCATCAGTCATAACGCTGTTGATTGTCACTGTCCGAAATCGAGCGAGAATGAAAATGAGAACGTTCCAAATATTTGATACGACTTACAGGCACCTGGGGCAAGCGTTGCTACAATCCAAATCAAAACCGAAGCAAAAATTCCAAGAGTATAGTAGTTGGAGCACGTATGCCTCCACATCGCCATCATCATGTCCGTTTTCCTAAAGGATAGGGTCGAGACACGGTTCACCGCTTCCAATGGGACGCCTTGGCTGCGGGATGTCAGGACGCGAAAAAATTCTTCACTCTATAGATGAATGAGTATTTGCACCCGTCGAAATGTTATGCGTACCTTCAAATTGGAAACCATGTCATAGATCGGGAAGAGAGCTATCGAGATTATGATGATGCTGATCGAAGTGATACCACCTTTGATAGTAGCTACAGTGTAGAATGCTTTAGAAATAAAGTACAAGATCAACTGGATATGGCACCTACCAAGGTGCTCCGGCGTAACATCGTAGAGGCCGAGTGTGTTGACTGGTACCGCCTTGTCATGAACGACATAACAGAATGCGAGAAACCCTATAGCGGCGAGTGGGAAGAGTGCCATTGTCAGCGGTGTCTCAATCATGCTCCATATCGGACGGCTGCCATTTCGTTGTGGGCATGAAGGCACGAGGAACCTGCTAGAGCGTGACTTCGAGGCACCCATCGCGCCAACTGGACAATGATCATCATCATCTGAATTGTCTTTGAAAGCTTCGTCGGGGGAGGGTGAAGTAGAGCTGCCAGGAGTGAGTTTAAGGCTAACGGGAGAGTAAGAGGATTCAGCCATGACAGATTGGCTTCAATCCTTGAAGTCGGTGAAATGGTAAACGAGTGTGGCTGCGCCTAGTACAGGGTCGAGCAAGGTTGAATAAATTTTGCGACGGCGGTAGAAACGATAGATTCAAAAGACTGTTACACGTACCGGCTGCAGGGGAAGTGGGGGAAACGTTGTGCACAAAATATCACGACATGCTGATGCCATGAACTATTTTTTAGTCCGTCCAGGGTTGAACTTGTGAGGTTGAACTTGTAGTAGACTGCAGTGCCACTTATCACTGTCCTTCGCAACACTGACCAGCGCTGGGGGAGACCGATCAACGATATGGCGACGCGCCTCGCTTGGCACCCTTTATGGGGAAATATGACGAGAAAGCTTGGGATCGATGCCGGCAGTGCTCCACCGTGCACGCATGGACTCGTTCGCTTCAATGAACTTCTGGAAAAATTCTGGACGTCAAACATTGACATATGGTTCCTGGACTGGCTTGGATGACGGTGTGCTAGCTAGCGACACCAACACCAACGCTTTCAATCTCTTTCCATCCCATTCATTGCAAGGGCAGTGATTCACTGTCCAGCTGGTACTGACTTTGATCCCTTCGCTGGCGTGTCAACAGCCAGAATTACATTCGTTGCCTAGATTCAAGAAGTGCACACCCCGTCTTCACAAATGCAGTTCCCTGGTTCTCCAATGAACCCCCGATACCCTGGTTTGTCGTTCTTCAAAGCGGTGTTCACCCTCGGTTCGATGTTATCGTATGTCGAAGCCAATTCAGGCAGTAAGGCATCATGTTGAATTTTTCGGATTATCGTTACTGACCGCCACGGCTTCACACATTGTAGCATGGGCAACACTTCCAATGAACGTCGTACCGCATCTCACCGACGGCGATTACGTTCCTACTACTGTGCCAGTCCTCTTTGGAACACCTCCCCAGCAGCTGAACATCACAGTTGACATTTCATCTGGGACCCTTGCTGCGTATGGATCCAACTGTATACTCTGCGCTGCGACGACCATGTTCGATCCATCCTTGTCATCGACCTTTGAGGTGTGTCCATACTGGGTTCGTTTGACCGCTTGCTTAACGTCGTTGTAGGAAAATAACACTGTTTGGCCATCCTCCACCCCATCATTCGGTGGAGTGGACGTTTTTGATACTGTTGGATTTGGGGGCCTTCTCAGTGCCCCAGACCAGCCTTTTGGCAAGTGAAGAATACCCGTCCTTCTGGAACAATAATGACAGGGCGAATGCTCTTTCCTTTAACAGTAAACATACTGGAGGGCTCTGATCCATACGTCGCGAATACCGTGTGGAATGGCCATCTCGGTCTCTTTCTTAATCCGCTTAGAGCTACCGCCGTCGCACAACATGTCTTTACCCGCCTTCACGAGTCCTCTTCCCTTCTCAACCCCGTTATCGGCATGCGGTTCGATCCCGTGAACCCAAAGCTTACGATCGGGGCACTCGACCATAATGATTACGAAGGGACGATAAATTGGGTACAGCTGGACCAGAACCCAGACCCGAACAATGATTACTTCAACACATTCAACTTTGATGGAGTGAAGGGTTACGACGGCCAGCTCGTACCATATGGGGACAGCCTGCGTGCTGGACTCGATTCCTGTGAGACCCGTGCCTGTCCGTTCTGATCGGTCCAAGTCTGACTTTACTTGGTGTAGTCTCCTACTCCATTCTGCTTCCGGACGTCAAAACTTATTTCAACAGCACCAGCTCGACGGGACCTGTCCCGCAACCCATCAAATATAACCCTGATACTGGGATGGCCGAATACAGCTGCGGGACCAACTCTTCGGGCCCTCCCACGCTACCGTACGTCGCATTGACAGCAACGATAAACGGGGTCGACTATCCGATCGATTCGACGGGAAATCTGCTAAGGCCCGAGGCCGCCGTTTCATCCGAGCCCGGGTTTTGTACCGTTGGTATGAAGAATAAAAATGGTACCGCCCAGCCGAACGTGGCTCTCGGGCTGCCTTTCCTGCGGAGCGTCTACGTGTACGTGCTTTCTAGTTTCGATCCATCTTTCAGGCCGGTTTCATGGTTGTGATCACTCCAGTGCGTATCGATTCCCAACGGATGGCTGTCCAGGGTACTACGGGTTCGCGTTCCCATCGGGGTCCAACCGAACGCAGTCGCAGACCTCGCAAACGCCCACGTCGACGCCGACCAACAGCGCGCAATGCTTGTCTTTTGCTGCACCTACCTCGACACCGACAGCCAAAGTCTCGCTCATTCAAGATGTGCTCTTTTCCAAGGATAAGTATGCGGTTTATGGGAGACTGGGAGATCAGGTGCCGCTGAAAGGTATAGATGATATCCCAAAGTTAGTGTGGAATCGGACGGCGTTGTCTGGGTAGGATAGTCGTGTGTATCACCTAGTCAGAGGAACAGGCATACCTTTGGGGTGCTCCAAGGTACCATTCAAAGCGAGAGCAACAACTGTCATCTCGCTGACGGTTGGCTGCAATTTCTATTTCACCCGAGAACACACTCGACCCGGCGGCACACTGACAAAAACTCTAGCTAAAATTTCGATGACCGTTACAAGAAGATATGATCAACTTACTCTGCGTGGAACAAGATGAAACATGCAATTGATGTGTATCTTGACATTAGCGTTAGTCTTGATCTTCGGTGTCAAAGTGAAAGGCACGCACTTGACAGATGCCAGTCATAACTTCAATGTTGTAAATGAAGAGATTTCAACAGCGACATTTGGCCGAGAAGAACGCTATGGAAGTTGGTCCAACACGACTTCCATCTCGTTCACACCACCGCCGAAAGAACTCGAAGAGAACACGTCGGCACCAGAAGCAAGCGACTCTATCAATAGTGCCAGCCGTGAGGGGCCTAGATTTGGTTCCTATTTGACGATGACCGCGCTAAGTCCTCTCAGTGTTATTGGTGTCGCTACGGAACGCACCTTGCGTATCTCCTCGAGATCGTCTTTGAAACCTTCCGCAATAGATGCCATCCAGAACTTGCGAAACTTGTCCTTGAGGGCTTGTTCGCTCTCTGGCGCGTTTGGCGGGATGAAAGGTGGGATATTTACGTCGGGCTGTGGGGAGGGCGAGTCGCGTTGGGGAGGCGGTACGGGGCGTCCGGGTCCGGACGGCATGACATCCTCCTCATCTGAGTCGCTCTGGGACGTATCGGATGAGGAAGATGATTCGTTTTGGTCTTCATCTTCGCTTTTCCCCGCTAGTTCTGGCTGTCGGACTGGGATCGTCACGATCTCCTTGATCGACGCGCCTGACGAGGACGAGGACGAGGAAGATTCCTCTTCAGATGACGACGAGTCGGAAACTACCCTTCTTTTCCGTTTTCTGTTTCTTTTTCTCGTTGGCTTTGGTTGTCCTGGTCCCATCTTGTCAACGTGCAAGTGGTTCGCTCGGCCGAAGGCACAATTCTTACGTAATCGTTACGGGGACGTTCGGTTAGACGATCTCGGATTCCGGTTTGTCCACGACGATGAGCAGCAAGGTCGTCGGCGTCCTTGGTGCGCGTAAGTTTTTTCTTCCCGTCTGTTATATGTTTCAGTTCTCACTACGACCTTCAGATAGTCACATCTCCTCTTCGGAAGGCACCTAACTTGTTTGAACCAAACAGGGGGCGGCCAACTCGGCCGCATGCTCGCAGCGTCCGCTTCATTGCTCAATATCGACGTCGTAATCCTTGACGTCGGTGAATCATCACCAGCGAAACAGGTCGTTGCGTCCCGCTCGCCCGAGCTCACCCACATCGATGGCTCGTTTGCCGATCCCGAAAAGATCAGACAACTCGCGAGCAAAGTCGACGTCATCACTGTGGAGATTGAGCATGTCGACGTCGCCGTGTTAAAGGAGATCGAGTCGACGCTAGGTGGAAAGGCCGTCATTCATCCCAGCCCGTTCACGATCGGTGTTATCCAGGACAAGCTCGAGCAAAAGATGTACTTGCACGCCAACGGTTGCCCTGTCTGCGAGTTCATCAAAGTCGAACCGACTATCGGGTCGATAGAGGCCGCTGCTTCCCAGTTCGGCCTCCCATTTATGCTCAAGAGCCGGACGCTCGCGTACGACGGGCGAGGTAACTTTGTCGTTCGCACCCTTGATCAAGCGGGAAGTGCACTTCAGGCACTTTCAAACCGGCCGTTGTATGCGGAAAGGTGGGTCCCATTTATCAAGGAAATCGCGGTCATGGTTGTGCGCACGACGGAGGGGGACGTGGTCTCTTATCCTGCTGTCGAGACGGTCCACAAGGACAATATCTGCCATCTCGTATTTGCTCCACTCAGGAGTCGTGATCCCCTGGTAGCTTTACGTGCACAGCGGGTAGCCGAGTCCGCCGTCAGGGCACTTCGTGGCGCTGGAGTCTTTGGCGTGGAGATGTTTCTCCTGCAAAATGGCAGGTCATCGCCTTCCCAGAGGTCTCCCGACTTACCATCATATCAGGCGAAATATACATCAACGAGATTGCCCCCCGACCTCACAACTCGGGGCATTATACTATTGAAGCCTGCTATGCATCCCAATACGAGAATCACCTCCGTGCAATTCTCGGGTTCCCCCTTGGAAGCACCGCCCTCAAAGTCCCCTCTGCCGCGATGCTCAACATTATTGGCAGTTCTACATCGATGGAACCCATACAAGCCTTTTTTTCCACTGCGCTCGCCGTCCCTGGTTGTGCCGTCCACTTGTATGGAAAATCCGAGTCCCGGCCTGGCCGAAAGATGGGTCACGTTACTCTTGTCGCAGATACTGACGCCAACGTGCGCGAACGCCTCCGACCCCTCCTGTCCGCTCTTCCCATCCCGAGCACACAGGAAGAAATCGATACATATGCTCCGTTCTCTCCGCCCCCAGGGAGCGGCCACGCAAGCGCACATCCGATCGTGGGTGTCATCATGGGCTCTGACTCGGACCTCCCCATACTCCTTCCTGCTGCACGCGTCCTCGATCGCTTTCACATTCCGTACGAACTCACGATCGTTTCTGCGCACCGTACGCCGGACAGGTTATTTTCGTATGCGCGCAGCGCACGGGCGCGGGGGTTGCGAGTCATCGTCGCTGGTGCGGGCGGAGCGGCGCATTTACCGGGGATGGTCGCGGCAATGACCAGCGTCCCAGTCATCGGCGTTCCAGTCAAGGGGAGTTCGTTGGATGGTGTAGACTCTTTGCATAGTATCGTGCAGATGCCGGTTGGTCGCTCGCTCGTCTTTTGCGTGTTTGACGCACGTGTGCTCACTTTTGTACGATTAGCGTGGTATACCAGTTGCGACGGTCGCGATCAACGGGGGTATGAATGCGGGCTTGCTTGCCGTCCGCATTCTGGGGGCAGGAATGCCGCATCTATTTACGGCGATGGAAGAATACCTGCAGGGACTTGAGAAGGAGGTATTGGGCAAGGTAGACAAGCTTGAAGAAGTTGGTTGGGAAAAATACGAAGTCAAACGGTAGAGGTCGATGTACCATTAGCATGGCCGACCATTCCATTTGGTCAAGGCCAACAAATACGAAATGTCTAGGTAGATCAAATAGATCCTTGCGTGTAGACGTTGCTCGTTTGTCATTGCGGTGGAGACCGGCTCGGCTGAGCCCGTGACTCCGCTCGCTAGTACTGTCACGGTAGTAGGCCTTGGGGACGCTTGCCTTCGAATGGCCCATCATAACGCCCCGGAAATTTTGCGCTGAATACTGCGCTTAGAAGCTTACTACGGACCCTCCTCCAAGGACCATCGGCGGCCGAGGCTTGCCAAGCTGAAGGGGGCTTTCAAGACCAGACTCTGAAGGTCGGCAAAATGACCCCCCCGGAGACCACGGACAACTTGTTCCCCTGCTAAACGCTTGTGTCTTTGCCCATCGCCATCGTGACCGCACCCGTAGTCGGCTGAAGGAATGGATCGTTACTGGGATCATGAATACGACCATCCGTAGTTGCCATCATCTTCATTGCACGCCTACCAGCTAACCCGATAGGAACTTGTTCCTCCTTTCCAACTGTGCCATGTAGTGATTGATCTCTCTCTCTCTCTCTCTCTTGGTCGGAACCGAGTCACGGTGCGGCGCCTGACATCGGTGACATTTGTGTCTGGATCCGAAATTGCTGGCAGACGGGCGTTGCCGTCTTGTCACGGTATGTGTGCCATATCACCTTGAACTTGACAGCCCGAGGGTGCTTGCATTTTATCTACAGTCCTCTGTATCCAGGATGGACTGACGTTCGACGTCACGTAGATTGGAGCTATGTATTGTACCTGTTAAGTTGGGCGGTAATGCCACCGCAGCGGACCGTTTCCACACAAGGATACATACGCGATGTCCTCTGCCATTGCGGTCGCAATTGTAACAAGACGTTCGGGGTTCCCGCTGGCCATATAAATCGTAGCACAAAAGGACGAACTGGACCATACCAACACACACATTCTCTTCTCCTCTGGCCCGGCTTTCGCTCGTTTTCCATTCTGTCGTGCTGGTTCCAGAATACGAATCATCGCACTCTTCAAGCCATGCCGCGTTCATTCAAAATATGGGTTTCCATCGCGCTCGCTGGTCTCGCCCACGCGCACATCGGTGCATTCCACAGGGGCATGTATTGCATCAATGTGATTCTCCATCCTCGAGGGTGTATCTTCTCAGCTCATACTCCACATCTAATTAGGGGTCCGATCCTAACGTGGTCAATCGCAACGCCAACAGCCCATGTCTTCCTCTTTATAATTTGACGTACAATGACTACTGGATGCACGGCTACGACGGGGTAACCTTCAATCTCGAACGAGGCATACTCTTTTGTGCTCATATCGCTCCCTAGTGCAACAATCTCCCACCGGACAAGGGGGACTTTTTAGAACTGTATGCTCTTCTTCTTTCGTGGGCCGATCGCAAGGGCACTTATTGACCACGCCTTGCACGTTTCGATTGCATGTGTTCTCGACTCCAGGCCAGCTGGCGGTGACTTCACTGTAGAGCTCGCAGACAACCGCGCCTGCACCTCAATCAACCCTGAAGCTATATTGACCCCTTGGGGAGACGGACAAAATCACCCAGACGATTATAGCGGCACAGATGATCACTGCATTACGGCGCCAAATCGTGAGTTGATCTCGTCCTTGATCTCGGGCGGCTGTCTCAGTAACCATGCCCGATTAGTTCATACCCAGAACGAGACCATGGCTGCGGGCACAGCATTTGCGATCTCGTACGAGGTTCGTTTCGCGTTTTTGGGAGCCCTTGCTTTGCGATGATGATCACGCATGAATCAACAGTCAGATATCAAAAAGGTGACCCTCGACAATCTCGTTGTCTTCACCGTGAGATACCAGTGAGTGCTCCCCTTGGTCGATCGGCTTGCAAGGACGTGCTGATGGTCGTTAGTACCCCGTGGAAACGGATCGCCACATACGATGTCCCGTCAGGCATGCCGGCCTGTCCCGAGGAAGGTTGTATTTGTACAGTAAGTCCCTGATTTCCCTTTTCGTTGAGCCTGGATCACGATGTCGCTCTGCTACCTCAGTTCCTATGGGTGAGTAAACGTTCCTTACTCTTTTTCCGCCCTGCTGATCGGGCGTATGCCATAGATCCCCAACGGTTGCGGTATCCCCAACATGTACATGTTCCCATACAAATGCAAAGTCATCCCCGACAACACGCCCCCCAAGACACTCGCGGTCCCAAAGGCCCCCGTCTGGTGCGAAGACGATGAGTCCAAGTGCGTCGAGGGCGCCAAGCAGATTATGATCTGGCACCAGCTCGATGGGGATAATATCGAGGTGGAAGGGTATGACAAGTATGGGAAACCCAAGAGCCCGGGATATAACATGAAGTGTGGGTTCCATGATGGTGCGTGCGTTCGTTGTTTCTGCGAGAGTGCTTGCTGACCAATACGCCTCAGGTGCTCAAAATGATATTTTCGTCGACTCGGGTGCGGGAAGTGGGACTGGGGCCCAGAGTGGGGGCGGAACAACCCCGGCCATTACTGCTGCCACTACCACTGCTCCTTCCACTACCACTATCTCGACTACTACCTCAACCACTTCCTCGACCACCTCCTCGACCACCTCGGCTCCGCCGGGCCACTGTACCAATACCTCCGATGGCGGTCTCGGTCACCGCGCCCGCGCGCGGCACGCCAGGACGCGTCGCGAAAGGCAAGCATTGTTTTGAGTTGTCCATCCCCTTCGTTCTTTTACCCCGAATTTCGGATTTGGATGCACTGGTGGCATGATACCCCCCTACCCTCGTCGCTCTTTTTTATAGACTAGCGCGTGCGCTTTGCTTGTAACGTATACCACAGAATGCATTTGGATTTGGATGCTCGTCGCGTCTCTTTTCTTGCGAGGTCCGTTCGGACTACCGAACCGATCGGCAGTGCTATGATATGTCATGGTACCCCGAGGTGCTGTGGCAGCAATGAACGGGACCGGCGTTGTGCCGGTTAACGATCGTGCGGGCTTCGATGTCCGCCGAGGCACCTGCAGCTATGCCAGCGACGAGGACAAGACGAATGTACACGTTTGAGTTGATTTGACGTGGGAGGGCGATCGTTTACAGGTGATGTCTTGCTATCCAGCGATGCGTGCACCCGCCGGTAGTACCCTTAATCGCGCCTCGAACATGCGTCTGCATAAAAGGAGTGGAGGTGCACGGAAAAACAAGGTTTCTTACAAGTCATCACGGGTCAAGCTTTGCATGCTCGTCCGAGTGTAAAGTGCGAGTACGCTCGAAAACCAACAAGTTGTTTGTGGTTGTAGTCATCACGTGACTTTCTTATGGTTCCTTTACACTTGCGATTCAACATAAAACTAAAAAATCACCTAGAAACCAGCGTCGAGGGACTCGAACGGATATGCATAGAGGACGTCTTTAAGCCGCTGCGCGCCTAGCTCTTTCTCAAAGTATCGAGCAAATTCACAGCCGTATTCGACTGACGATTTCTGGATCGAGCTGCAGGACATTCATTCGCATACCCGGGTGCACACATTATTGGACCCATCTCGCTATCCGAGCCCTTCGCGTTACGCTCAATGTGATTTGCAAGTTTCCTGCATCGAATGGCGACCCCCTGCTATATGACGAGCGCATATACTATGCCGTCTGGCTAGTGGAGGAATAAGGGACCAGATGTTCGAAACAAAGAGTTCGCCGAGGCAAATGGTCGACATCGATGGTGCTCGGATGTGTCGTGTCTCGGCGAAGGAATATGATTTTCGATGGGCAGAGGCAGGGGATTGGCTGCAGAACAAAGTACGATTGCTGCCGGAGACCTACCTCTGTCTTGGGTTTTATTGCCAGTACACTCGCATTCTCACCCAAGGAAATATACTTATGGAAGAGGGTGAAATGGAACTGGCGTCGACTTGGACCATAATCGATGTGTCGAACGCAAGGAACCATGCTAGGTGAGGAGAATTCAAATTTTCGTCCTTTGCAGTACTGGTCATCGGTGAGTAGGCATATTTTCCGATTTCAACGTTTTTCACCATCGAAATTCCATTCTCGGGTCGGTGCTGCCAGCCGCCAGGCCAGGGTCAAATAATCTTTCATCTGCAAGGTGAGGTCGACCGGTCAGAAACGCATTCAGGCCAGCCACCGTAACATGTTCGACTAGTCAGCCTCCAACTTCAAGGGTATATAAACCGTCTTGCACAGACATGGGAGGTCAGCATCAACGTCGTTCTACCCATCGCCATCGTCTACTGTATCGCATACAATGCCTTCTTCAATGATTGAAATCATGAACGCCGCCCTCATCCGCAAGGACAGACCTTCACCATGCTCCGTACGTTGACCCCTTGGATGACACTTGATCACGACGCTAACGCGCGACTGTAGTCGATGGCGGGTCGGAAGCCTTTTGTCGTGACCAGCGTTTCGACGAAACGCTATGCGCTAGCAGTGAAGCCTCCTGTTCAGAGGCGGTCACCGATCCGGGAGCTTGTGCTAGTGGAGCTAGTGGAGAAGGGGAGGATGGTCGGAGCAAAGAGGTCGGTGGGAGGCAACGTCACGGATGGGCGCCTGGTCTTGGCACCTGCGATGACGAGGAACGAACCCCCGCCCAGGCCGAGCTGCGTCCCGAGGTTTTACCCTTGTTCGCCAGTCAGCGTCGTCAATCCGGCGGTACGCGATGTTGTTCCCCGCGATGTCCGTGTTGCAACCCCAACAAGGAATCGGGACCCGGACCCAGGCCTGTATTTGCTGCCCATCGTGAGCGACGACTGGTCCCCCCCTCCATCACCCGACCTATCGTCCTTCCCGTCTCAGAGCTGGACAATCGTCACAGGTGTTGGTGTGCAACGAGTGGAGACACCGAGTGCGACTACGATCTGTGCTGGCAACGAGAGCACCTCAAGCGCCGAAACTGGCCCCAAACAACGGTCGTCTCCCATGGTCCTCCGCACTTTGGATTGCCCCCCGGAATCGGCGGTTACGTCGACGATCTCGACGGAAGAGCCATCCACGGGAGTCTCGAGCACCGTCTGTAGCGGGGCCACGATCGTTTCGCCTCCTAGGGATTCTTCGGTGGTCGCACTCGGCAAGCTGATGAACAGCCGCCCAGCGTCGTCGCCTATCGAGCCACTTGCCGGAGGCAACAACCGACCTGGGTCAACGGTCCATCGTGCCATCGAGTTTGCTCGGTCCCTATTTTCATCGTCAGAGTCCAATGTCGATGCCGCCCCCAAGACCTATGGTGTCAACGTGTCGCGGCTCCGAAGGCTGTTCGTTCCTCCGCTCGACAAGGACGCAAAGGCTTCGAGAATCCCGACGACGCAGATGGAGCTCGACATGCTGCGCGCGCAGAAGAAGGTAGCAGGCGACGGGGTAGGTCTCCGCATCGGGCGTCTCGGATCCCTCGCCGGCATGGCGATTGGCGCGAAGCTCAGGTCGTCCTGTTCAGGCAGTCGAGCCGCGTTTGATGAGACAGAAAGCGTGGGGCGGGAACGGTAGGTGTTGGTGAGGTTTGGGTGACTTATTTTTTTCAGATCTTCTACTGTTCACTTTCTCGGTGGACCCCTTTTTTCTTCTTTCGATGCTTCCATTGCTTGGCCTCCTCCGCATCGAAGACCAAGTCGAAACAGATCAATGCACGAGCATTCTGCATCCTCTGCGTCTGGACGACGCCCTCTGTTCCCAGGGCCGACGACCGAGCCCAGATACAACCGACCTACGATATCCACGACCGCCAACGTTGCCGAGCTGACAGTGCCCCTTGTAATCAGCCGGCACCTTTCTCGCCGATGAGCTTGTCGCCCATGGACCTTGGATTCCTCACGGTATGATTTGTCCATTATCATAATTTCGCGACCCACTCAATACATTCCTAGCTTCGACGACCGTTCCTATGTTTCATCGTCAAGATACCGATCCCTGCAGCTATGTTTTCGGACGACATCCCTCTAATCTATCGAGTTTCCGAGTGCCAATATTCTCCAATCTTCGCCTTCCGACCCTCGACAATTCCAACGCCGTCATGCTATCCATCGCTACCTCCCAAATCGCCTATCATAACATCGACACATCGACTGTCTCTCCGCTCCAACGACCTCCTCGTTTGCAATCGCCGCAGTCCCTCCAGATCTAGTACATGGAAACCGCCAGCAGCACGAACGCCGTTACGCCACCATTCCCACCTCTGTTCCTTGATGACGACGCCTCCTTCTTCCCGTCGGCCCGCACATGGCCTCTCTCCAGTACGCCCACTTTAGGGCGCGGAGATTGGTCGCGGGCGATGGTGGCGACGTAGTGTTCTCTCTTCAGCGCGGTTTCATTGATCTGGTGTCTGCCAACTCTTTCTGTGGCTACGAATGCACTGTTTCCTGCGACGAGGTTCGATGACGACAGCGATGGCGCATTGCACGAGTTCAAATGGCGATGGATCGAGATGCGTTCACAGGATAGACGGTATTTCACGGTTGAAGACTCGGATGCGGTGGACGAGGTCGATGACGTCGGAACAAGGCTGGTCAGGTTGAGCGACGTCGAGGAGTGGAACATCGAAGCCAAGGTGGACAAGGTCTGCAGCGATTACATCTGCGTGCGAGACACTCAAGGCGACGTTGAGTGCAAGAATCATCATGGCCATTGGCGATGTCGACGCACGGTAACCTGAAGTCGAAGTTGGACAACAGCAACCAACGACTTTGCGACAACGCTCGGGATCCATCATGGGATGTGGTTGGTGAGTCGCTGGACGGGGCTCAGTTCCAGGTTCGGTCCGAGGGCAAATTCGGGACAGGTCTTTTGGCTCGCGGCTCGCTCGAACTTTTGCAGAGTCGAGATCAAGCACTTGGAAGGTCATCTGGTCCTTTTTTAATTCCTCATTCTCGCGACCAGATTGGCTCCCTTTTTTACGCGGGGTGTTTTTTTTTTCGGTGGCAGCGTCAGCGTCAGGTGTGTAGCGGTCTCGGCTCCGGTATCTGTCTCGGTTTCATTTCTCGTTTCGCGGTGCTTGCAGGGCCCTCGGCCCGCACCGTGTTTTTTCTTCTTTTCATTTGGACAATGGACCATGATTTTCCTTGGTGCCTGCAGGGTTCTCGGCCCGCACCGCATTTTTCATTTTTATCTGGACAACGGACCATGACTTTTTTGTTCTTGCACACGTATCGTATAGTGTCCTTGTACCCCAAGAGTACCGTATAGGACCCGTCCATATGTAAAGGGCTGTGTGAGTTTGGTGTGACTAGCCAACGTACGTCGGAGAATGACACTTTCTCTTTATTTGCGCGGCCACCGTGACGCAGCGAGATCCACCTTATTGATTGTCATGTCAACAGTCTTCGGCCCACCTAATGTTGCGTTCGACATGTGGTTGGCGTCGGCGCCTCTAGGGATGCACTCGAGTCAACCACCGTCCTCCCGGGACCCGGGACGTTAAACCCAGTTGGGTAGCGAGAGATCCGGGTCAACGCGCTTGTCGTCGTCACCGTCTCCCGTTTACACGATGCCCATGTTCGTGACCGGAGTTGACCAATGGACATTCTGATTTTCTAAAGGACAGGCTCTCGTCGCGTTGGACATGTGTTTTTTTTTGCCCATTGCGGATACCGGGATGGAAGTTTGGTCGTCGGCAGCGTTTCCACCACACAATGTACGTGCGTGGGGCTTGTAGTCGAGGCGCGGTCACCACTGATTCTACTGCCCAGTTCGCCCAGGAGCCTCGGACGAGGGTGACGACCAGACCCGACTGGTCGTGTCACTCTACAGACCACGTTCAAAAGGCAGCGCTTCCGCCCACGTTCGGGACGTCAAGGTCGAGGGGACGAAAGACCGCCCCGGAATTGAGTACTGGATGGTCGACGCCGTCATCCCCTGATCTACCGTCTGTCTCTTTTTCCGTCCGACGCGTCCGTCTCTGTGGGACATTCCGGGGTGCGGAGGACGGTCTGGGAGAATGACGGGGGGAGCAAGATTGATGACCTAGTAAAGAATGGCTTGGAATCGGCGCTCGACGCGTCCGTCCAGCCGTGACGACGATCTGGGACGGTACCGTCGTGCCCCCTTTCTTGTTTCTGAGGTATTGCGGTGGTGCGATTCCATGTAGCTTGGAGCCTCGACGCGCACGATCGTCGACGCCCGTTTCAAACGTCGTTATTTTTCCCTTGGTTCTTGCCCATCCGTAGCATGACTAGATCAACTGTATGCACCACGGAGTCGTTGAGTAGACCCCGAAACCCCTCAATCTCCAATCACAATCTCCCGCCCGCCCCTCGCGCTCCTTCGCCGCCGCTTCATCCTCGCCGCCGCATACGGCAACACGCCCTCTTTCGCCCTCCTGTCCCTGTCCCCGCCCTTGTCCCCCTCGCTGGGTGGCTCCAAACCCTCTGGAATCATCTCCCGACCAGTCTCCTCCAAGATGGCGTCCACGGCACCAAACGCATCCCAGTCGCCCCTCTTCGCCGCTTTGCGCATCAGCGCGCCTACAAGCGACTTGTACACGACCCTCGCGAGGGGTACGAGCGCATAAAACGTCCGTCCGTCAGCGGAGGGGTCCGCGAGCATCGTGGCGGTAGGGACACGCGTAGGACGTCGGGCAACGACGAGGGGAAACGGCAAGGCAGGCACGCGTGGGAGGTCATGTGGCGTCGTCCGAGCGGGATCCCCGAGCGCAAGGAGATGCGCCATATCCACGTCGTCGTCGCGGCAGAGGGGCGTCAAGACGATGACGTACGTTTGCAGATTGGGTTGGAACCCAAAGGCGTCGAGGGCGCGGAGGACGACGTACGCGGCAGCGTAATCCTCGCGGGCCATAAATGTGCGAAGTGCGATATGGAGCGCAGAGACGGAGAGGGCCGACGAGGGGACGTCTGCGCGCCCGTGGGTCCTCTGTAAATGGCACGCGAGCATGTCCCGAAAGAGACGGCGCGGAGGGACGTCATTGGGGGGACGTCGACAACTCCGCGCTGACCGGGGCCTATCGAGCGCGATCGTGGCGCGAAAGAGCAGCTTGAACGTGACGTCGTTGGACACCAAATGTTCAGCAAAGACGCGGTAGAGGGCAAAGGCGTCATCGTACCGCGCGCGAACGAGGTGGACGCGGAGGAGGGCGTTGAAGATGGTCGCGTTGGGTACGACGCCGGCGGCTTTCATGCGTACGAGGACGTCGTGGATGGCGTCTGCGTTGCCGGGGTCGATCGTGGCGATGATGTCCGAGTAGGGGGTGA
>JBBPTZ010000152.1:0-38690 GCA_038094315.1 Phylloporus cf. tubipes
TGGCAAGGTCAGAGTCGTCCTTGGATATGCGGCGGTCTGTGGCGACACTGGGCTGCGTGCGGGACGTGGGAGAAGGGAGAGGGGGGGAAGTGGTGTAAGTAGAACCTTGGGAGAGCGGGGAGGGGCGTGTGGGGCGTGCTTGTGTAGAATGCGAATGCGAATGCGACGAAGGTGTAGACGTGGACGAGGCCGAATTCGAAGGACGGTGCGCGGTGGCGGACGAAGAGGAGGAAGAGGAGCCGGTGCGGTGGTGGGGGTGTGGATGAGCGCTAGAAGATCGGGTAGGATTGGGGGTGTTAGCGCTGGCGTTGGAGGATCCGCTGCCTGTGCGAGTACGTGCTCCGTCTTGGGGAGGTTGGTTTGAGGAGCCACTGCGGCCGCGTACGCTACCCTGTGGGGAACCATTCGTGTGAGGATGAGAGGAGGATTGACCCTGTATGCTACTGGTGCGCTGGCGGCCACCGTTGCCATGGTTCGAGTTGCTCGAGTTGACGGAGGTGGAAGAATCGGAAGCCTCGCCTCTAGCGTAGGGTGGCTGGAATGAGCCAGCTGGACGACGGTCAGGGTCTTGTTGACGGGTAGGGACGGGGTTAGGAGGGCGCCGATAAGGGTGGAAGCCCTCGTATTGTTGCTGGGATCGGGGGGTATCAGCGGAGGCAGTACGATGGGCATAGGGCGGTGCATGATGAGAGGGATGTTGTTGATGCGGGGGAGGGGTGCCACTGGGGAAGTGGGTGAAAAGCTGGTTTGGGGCAAAATACTCTGCGGGGCTGGTGGGGGCGGAGGAGGTACCCGCGCGCTGTGGGGACGGCGCGTGCGAACCAAGCTGAGCTTGGGCGTTGAACATCATCTGCTGGTAAGCCCACTGGGCGAGCTGGGCGTTGGCAGCAGGATCAAAGTAGGGATTTTGAGTTTGGTGGGGATGAAGAGGGTAGGGTTGTGCCGGAAGCTGCTGATGTTGATTTTGGTAAAACGAAGGGTAAAAGGGTTGAGCGGAGGGGTTCCATGAGCCCTGAGATTGCTGTACAGGATATGGATACGGGGCCTGGGGATGCTGTTGGACGGACTGTGGCGGGTGTGTGGACGAAGCGTGGTCGTTGGCGGGAGACGAACGCTGGCGGGGGATGGCAGAGTTTGAGGAGAGTTCCATAGTGTGATCTCTAGGGGGATGCCAGTCGGATGGAGCGAGAAGGGCCATGGACTAGTCTGTATGAAAATGAGCGGATGGTGAAAAAGAAGAGAAAAAAAAACGGACGAACGGGGAGAAACAAAGGAAGGGGGGGAGGAGGAGGAAGACGACAAGGAAGGAGGAGGAGGACAGCGACGAGGGCGACGAAGAGAGAGAGAGAGAGTCGCTGCGTAACAGCCACAGAACGCAAACAGGTCACAACATGTAGTCGCGGTCGACGACGACGAGGAGGGCGAGTCCAATAATAAACGTGCCGTGTCGTCGCGAATCCCGCAAGGCACCTTGCCAACCGAACTGGTTCGATTCGGTTCACGATGATGTCATTGCGTTTCAAGCTCGGATTCGCACCCGGCAGCAGACACCACCGTAGACTGGCTTACATAAGCAGAGTGAGCTATCAAAGAAAGGTGTTTTCGATCTTCTTTGCCAGCGGCTTGAAATTCGCCGCAGGCACCAGCATCGCTCGGCCCGCCACTTCTACTCCCACGCTCTCCCCGTCCCGACTGTAAGTGACTGTATGCGTCGCATGCTGTGCCTGCTTCAGATCATGCCCACAAGCGCGCGCATATACGCACCTCCATGACCACCTCGTCCTCGGCGTGGAACGCGTACACGCCCTCTTGACCCTGTCTCGACGTCGCCCTGTGCCGCTTCGAATGGCGTTGCGCAGCGACCATCGCTTCCTCTTCTTCCGGCGTCAGTCGGTAGACTCGTGAAACAAAGAGATAGTGTGTAAACGCGTATCCGGGTCCCTGTGAACAACGTCGTGTCGCATCCAAATCACTCGTCTGAGCAACGCACCGCCGAATCGATCTCTTCCGAGAGCATCCTGTACATCGGAGACATCACCTGGACGGGCATATTCACCAGTCGTTCGCTCAGCACCAGCCCCACGTGTTGCTCTTCCAGCAGCGACGAGAGCGTGTCATGGAACCCCTGATCGGCGCTCGTCTTTGACAGCACATAGTCTACCACCGTTTTCAAACCCGCATGATCCTGCATTCACCCCAAGACGTTCAGTTCGCTTGGCAGCTACCGGAACAAGCACGTACCCGACAGCTGATGACCGTCAAGACCGCATATGGATCCGATCCCTCCTCTTCCTCCGTCTTGATCGTACTTCCAACCCCGCTCTCCTCGGCGACAGTCACAACAAGGTCAGCAAGCGGACCAGTCTGAACGCGTTCGGCGTCTGCACCGAACAGCTGGATGAGCAGCCGATGGATAGCATGGTAGTCGTTGGCCGCGTTCACGTTGTAGTAGTCAAAGTTCACGTCCACCAGATCGGGTGTCTGCTTGACCGGTGGGCATCGACGACATCAAACGGAGGTTGGCGTACTGGTTCGTCTGAGCTGTCGTCGTCGTCGACATCCATCTCGTGCGTTTGCTTGCGTTTCGACATGGTGGTCGACCAGTCCGTGTGATTACATAACCCAACTACGGGGTGAAGGGGTCCACATACCGACGTCAACGCCGACAACACCAACGACCAGCGACCGCCCTCACCGCCGCGCACGATGGCGACAACGACAACGACAACGACAACAGCGACAACGACGCCCGTTGTCGAAGAGGGAAAACTCCTAAGCGAGTCACTCGCAACCGTCAAGATACAGGTCGGTCAGATGAAGCGTCATCTGGTGCGTACCGCGTCCGCACCCTCCGACACGGCGCCGCGCTGACCCTGGACTACCAGGACAATGATGAAATCATGGACGCGCTCAAAAGCGCCAGCGTGATGCTCGCCGAACTGCGCACGTCGTCCCTCTCTCCAAAGCAGTACTACGAGCTCTGTACGTGTCCACCTCGCCCTCATTTTTCTGTCTCACATTACTCTAGACATGGCCGTGTTCGACGCCCTCCGTCATCTCTCCAACTACCTCTACGACGCCCACACCCAATCCCGACATCATCTTGCGGATCTCTACGAACTCGTCCAGTACGCCGGAAACATCGTCCCCCGTCTCTACCTCATGATCACGGTCGGCTCCGTATACATGTCCATTCCCGACGCACCCGTCAAGGAAATCATGAAGGACATGATGGAAATGAGCAGAGGCGTCCTCAATCCCATACGCGGCCTGTTCCTCCGACACTATCTCAGCGGCCAGACTAGAGACCACCTCCCAATCGGGACCGAATCCGGGTGAGTCGATTCCTTTCCATCCCACCCGCTCTCCCAACACCCCAAACAGTCCCCAAGGGAACCTCCAAGACTCCATTTCCTTTGTCCTCACCAACTTTATCGAGATGAACAAGCTCTGGGTTCGTCTCCAACACCAAGGCCACTCGCGTGACCGCGAGAAGCGCGAAATGGAACGTCGCGACCTGCGTATCCTCGTCGGCACCAACCTTGTTCGCCTCTCCCAGCTCGATGGGGTTGATCTGGACATGTACCAGGGAAGCATCCTCCCCGCTATATTGCAGCAGGTCGTCAGCTGCAAGGATGTCATCGCCCAAGAATACTTGATGGAGGTCGTCATCCAGGTGTGTTTCGTGGGTCGCGTCTTGTCTTGGTGTTGACGCGCCCGCACCGTTCTTTTTGGAACGCAGGTGTTCACCGACGAATTTCACCTGCATTCCCTCGGCCCGTTTTTATCCGCAACAGCCCAACTTCACCCCAAAGTCAACATCAAACTCATCGTCATTGCCCTCATCGACAGATTGGCAGCCTACGCCGCACGTGAAGCCGAGAACGAGGACCCAGAGGAGACAAAGAGGCAGGAAGAGGCTGCTGCGAAGCGACTGGCTGAAAAGGTTCGCTTGGCAAGAGAAAGAGCCAATCATGCTTACCACCAGCCGGACAACAAAGTGGACGGTGACGACGCGTGGGGAAGCGCAGTCGAAGAGTCGGAGAAGAATATAGGTACCACATTCGGCGAGGGAGAAAAGGTGAACGGGGTCTCGGAGGATGGAAAAGGCAAGGAAAAAGAAAAGGAAGGGGCACTTGTGAAGAAATTCCGTGGGGTCCCAGAGGATGTCCAGCTGTTTGAAGTATTTTGGAAACAGGTCGTCGAGCTGATCAAGGTACGTCGAACGAGACGCTGACGGGCGATGTCTGACCCGTATACTAGGCCCGTCCCGACTTGTCCATACAAGACATCACGGCGCTCTTGGTCTCGCTCACAAACCTCTCGCTTAGCTGTTACCCGGACAGGCTCGAATACGTGGACCAGATATTGGGATTTGTACACAACAAGATCAAAGAGTATGCTGATAGGTATGTCTAGCCTGCATATATGCGTCGCGCGTGTCGCTCACATTATTTGGGTCATAGCCCAGAACTGCACGCCCCTCAAACGGCTGCGAATCTCGCCGCCCTACTCGTCGCCCCCATCAACTCGTATCAATCCGTCCTCACTTTACTCGCCATACCCCGCTATGTCCCACTTCTCTCCCAGCAACTTTTTTCCACACGACGTTCCATTGCACACAGCGTTGTCTCGAGTGTGCTCAAGAATGAAACTGTCATCGAGACACCTGGAGACGTGGACGGCGTCTTGGACCTCTGTCACGTGCTGATCAAGGAACAGAAGGACGCGATGAGCGGGTCAGGGGCAAAAGACGGCAAGGAGATACGAAGACAGGGTTCATACGTGGCGGAGAAAGAGGACATGGCGGAGGAGCAGGGATGGTTGGCAAGAATGGTTCATTTGTTCCGTGCCGAGTCATTGGCGGTTCAGTTTGAGGTGGGTTTCGTGCAGGATTGGTTTCAGGATGCCGCTCAGGACTGATGTGTTTTGGGAAACGCGCAGTTGCTGCAAACAGCACGGAGACATTTCGAGGCCGGAGGCGAACGAATGCGTTATACTTTCCCTGCGCTCATCACTTCGAGCATCAAACTCTGTCGACGGTATAAGAATCGTGAACACCTGGTAAGCGCGCGGCGCGTGGACTTTGTGGGTGTGCTGACCTCCTTGGAACGCAGGAAGACGACTGGCAATCCAAAGTGACGACGATCCTCAAGTTTGTGCGCGAATGCACGTCCATCCTCGCGACCCAAGTCGACTCTCCCTCGCTCGCCCTTCGGCTCTTCCTCCTAGCCGCCCAAATCGCGTCCGAGTGTGGGTCGGGCTTCGAAGACCTCGCGTACGATTTCTACGTGCAAGCGTTTTCGGTGTACGAAGATTCGATTTCGGAGAGTCGGGCGCAGCTCGCGGCGATCACGTTGATCATCGGGACGTTGCAAGGCGCGAGGGTGTTTGAAGTGGATGGGTACGACACGTTGATTACCAAGGCGGCGCTGCATGGGGCCAAGTTGTTGAAGAAGCCGCATCAGGCGACGGCGGTGCATGCGGCGAGTCATCTCTGGTGGCAAGAGGCGGCAGTGGAGGAGGTCGAAGGGGAGACAGAATCTAGTACCGAGGGCAAGAACAAGGCCAAGGAGGTGGCGAAAGACAAGGACGAGGGCGAGGGCACCAAAGCCGTGAGTCTGGTCGTTTCTTTACCCCTCGTTCAGGTATGGGGATGTTGACGTCGTTGGTCAAGTACCCACACCAGGATAGCAAACGCGTACTCGAATGCCTCCAGAAATCACTCCGCATCGCGCATTCGGCAACGGAGGAGATCGTCACAGTTCAGATTTACGTTGACACGCTCGATCGATATCTATATTACTTTGATCGTGGGGCGCCCGCCGTACGTTTCTCTCGATTACTTCCTATTGCACGATTCTGACCTCCCACACCTGTTGCACCCTTCCAGGTTGCCCCAAAATTCATCGTCTCCCTGGTCGAACTCATCACCTCATCCATCGACACCCTCACCTCGCCCGCCTCGTCATCATCGTACCTCCACCCCTCACAACGCATCGAGGGCGTCGCCTCGCCCGAGATGATCCAGCGCCATTTCAGAAATACATTGCAGTATATTCATGCCAAGAAAACGGGAGAGAATCCAGGACGGTACGACGAAGTCGAGGTGGTAGGTGCATTCCTAAAGATGGGGATTACGCGGTAGCGAGAGTGGGGGTGTGTGCAGTTTTTGCGGATCCGGCACATACTTGGGTACGACCCCGGCCCGTGTTCGTCTGTATGTCCACGTCGGTTTCGGGCTGATTGTGTTTCTTAGTTTTTAGTTATATATGATGATATCTTTTTTCTTCTTCTTTCTTTTTGACTTCCCCAAAGGGAGCCTCAGCTCGGACGCCGCTTTTCCGGCTGTTTGATATTCGCTGACCGCTCCACGTGCAAGGATAAGCACGAGACCGAGTCGAGTCGAGACCAGGGCTCAGCATCACAAGCATGGAGTTGACGACCGAAGACGACATGAGATGAACTGAAAAGCTTGCAGGGACAGGTGACTCTCGGCGCACCACAAACGCCGAAAAGGGAGGTATGTACGCAAAACAGGGACAAGTTCGAACGGGGTAGGAATTCTTCTGATTCCGAGCCTGAGATTTGAACTTTATCCTGGATCCAGAGAACCTCGCAGGGCGTGGAGCTCGTACTTGGGACGTTGGTGCATGCACGCCCAAAGGTGCGCATCGAGCCGGTGACCTATTCAAATGTTGCCGTTGACCGAAAGATCACTGGCAGGTGAGACGAAGCCGCAGTTTGACTGGCAGCAGGTGACGTTAGGTCATACTCCAGTGCTCGTACGCGGGAATAATATCACCACCAAATACTTTTATCTAGTGGGCAGCGATCGGCGTACGAGGAGGAAATCAATGGTGCTGGTCGACCCACCAGGCAAAAATTAAGAAGAATTGTCATGCAATATCGACACCCGGTGTGGAAACCTGTCGGTTCGTTGTCCTCCTGAGCCTCCCCGACCACCGCATTTCAAAAGTGATATTTCAAAGTGAAAGCCCGGCTTCAAGCACTTGCAATCACTGTGGTGAGAGACCATCACGTACTCTGATGACTCTCGACGTTGCAGAAACCCCCTCGGGCCGGGCGTTATGGCAGATAAATCAGATTGCGTTTTCTGAGATAGCGTTTTTGTACGTTCTTGAATTCCTCCCATTTGATGCTTCGCTCGGAACGGACCGCTAGACAGAAGGAAGGAGGTTCCGTGGCGATTCGCACACATGTCGTAAACCCTGATATGCTTGTCTTCGGGACACCGGCCCGAGGTTTGTAGTCGAAGCTCTTTCCTTTGCATGGTACCTCCAGAACATATATCGTACTGCGCAAACCTTTCTTAAGGCCATGGCATTCGGCAGACGTGCTGCATGGTACGAGAAGTAGGAACTCGATTCGCATAAGAGGTTTGACACGGAACGTACCCGGTTCAGAGAAATGACAGAAGAGCGAAGCTGGTATATCAGTAGTGTAATAGAATGCTACAAAGTTGGTGAGGAAACGACGTTGTGATAGCTATACGTATCCGTATCAGTGATATGCTGTAAAAAGTGCAAATAGAACTATGGTCAGCAGGTGTCATTAGTCCAGAAAAAACTGTTAAATCCTGAAAATCACGATTCATAACCCAATGCCATTAAATACCCTCTTCCAAATCAGCCTCGCAGCCTCCTTCCTCTCGCGTACTGCACTACCATCTCCAAGCACGGACTTGTTCTCGATAGCACGACGGGATATGTAAGGCATTACCTGCGGTACAGTCAACCAAAAGTGCCAGGAGTCGAACAAGACAAAGACCCACTTCTACCAATTCACCGTACGGAACGTACTTGATAACGCATGGAGTGGCACTCTTGATACGCCGAGCGAGATAATCGGTAAGTGAATCCGACATGCCTGCAGGCGAAAAAACACAAGTGAAGTGAACAGACAACGATATGATAGGGATAAAACGTACCGTAGAGTTGAGAAAAGGAAAGCCTATCCGCGACGTCAGGCAGAACCGCCAAGGTTCCTTTGTGACCTCCATTGATACCCGTGTCACATTCGCGCGCCAAACCACTGCTAATCAATTCCCCAAGTATCAATTCGCACGAAGCCCAGTTGTGAGTGCCAAAAAGGACACCAATGCGTGGTGCAGGGCCTGCGGACGACTTTACATCGTCTGCTACGGCTCGTACAAGGAAAGCTGCACATTCGTTGTAACAAGCGTCCGTGTCTGGTTTCGAGAGATGGACCGGGGGATGTGGGTCAGGTGACATCGCAATCGAGCCTGACGTGCCCGAAGAAGCTGCTGCAAAATACGCTGCAAGTTCATGTGGGTGATACGCGCCCCTCACGAGTTTGACACCAAGCGCATAGTTATTCTTCCGAGCGAGCGCAAGTGAGTGTGCGAGATGAGCGGGGGCTCTGGAATCGATAGGTTAGTCAACTGGAGCAGCCATCGCACCACCGAGATGATCGAGGTAAAAATAGGAACCGACCTTCTCAAATAGGCTTGATAAGTTACGTAGACTATGGGCTTCAGCTCAGCTCCTCGAGGGTTCCTGGGTCCAGACACCAATCTACTCATCAAGCCATGATGATCGGAAATCTTGTTGAAGCGCTCCATTAATGCATGTCCAAATGCGTCGATGGCGGGCTGATACCAACTGTTGGCCATGTAAACAACACGAACAGGCCAAGCAGGATTTGAATTACTTACCTGTGCTCGGCATCAAAGATGATTCTGACACTTCGATCCTTGGCGTGTGCGCATATTCTATTCAAATCATGGTATAGTTCTTTGAGATCTTCCACGTCCTGCGCTGTCAATGGCGAGTTCTCAAGGAGCTGGCCATTAAGAACTGTCAAGTCCGAAGATTCGGGGGAACCGGGGTATGGGACTGGTGGACGTAACGCGGGTCGGGTGTGAGTCAAATGAATGGACAAGTTTCGCAGCGCATCCGCATTTGGGAGGAGAGCCGTCTACACTTGGGCGTTAAAAAACACGAGTCACATCAAGAACGAGAGTTACTCACAAGCTTAATGGCCACCCAGGTCCGCCTGCCCGTCGCTTCGCGGGTACCAGATTCATCTTCGAAATCTGCAGCCACGTCGATGCTCCTGATTATCTCTGCAACGATGCGTTTGTGTACAAGTTGGGTGTTGTGTTTCTCGTGATGTGTAGTACCGGAAGCTTCGTGCTCGTCTACTTCTACACTGTATGCGAACAAGGCACCCTTGTTCTGGTGCCGCAGCGCAGAAAGCAGGGGAAAGGCTGCACGGGCTGTATCTCCGCCCACGAACTGCAACAAGAAAGAGTCAGTGGCAGTGGACATGGACATTATTCGATCCGCACATGGTCAAAGAACGTTAGTCTCACGACGCCTTCTACGATTGCCCCTACGAGAGGGACTTTCATTATGGTATCGAGTACTTGGGGTGCGTGGTCCACAATTGTCTCGCACGAGATGAGTCCATATACGAAATAAGCACGGAGAAGCGTCAGAAAAGGCGGGGATGCGTCGTGTTCTGGTCGAGGGATCTCTGCCGGTGGTAAAGGACACGACTTTGCGTCGTAATATAGACCAAGCGCTGTGCCTCCACAAAGAGCAGAGGTGAGGAGGAGGGTTGCTCGGATGCGACGTCGTGGCCGAGGCGCCGGTGAAGGCGAAACGTACAATCTCTGGCCTGAGATATTAGTCGGGAGACGAAGAACGAGCGGCGCTCGGCGTATCGAATACATTGCGCACCGAAATCAGACGCGTTCAAGTTAAAAGGCGAGCCTCGATGCAAGGTCCTTCCGAGTAGCGGTGCATTCGCCGGGTCAAACAGCGATCATGACGGATTTGGAAAACTACGTCATGTTACACAATCATACAGTCCGACTACGTGCGAGCAATCGTACATCTTACTGTAGTCTTTTTCGATTACTGCCCTACCAACTCCCTGAATTCAAGTCCCCACTGGTCGTTCCTCTTCACATCGTCCACGAATGCTTCAAACTTTTGAGTTCCACCTGTCGCCGACGCACCAGCTGCACTGCCGATCGCCACCACCCTTATCAACGCAGCCACAGCACGCATCGTGCTCCTCCTCAGTTCTGCCGCGCGCTCCAAATCTTGCTTGACGGTATCCTTGGTCACAGGTGCCCCGCGCATGGTTGTCTCCAGCGCGGGCGTCAGTTCATCCAAGTGGGCGATAAGGAGAGGCGTGCACAGCGTCAGGGACGAGAGTCGGGAAATGAGGAGATGTGACAACACTTTGATCTCGTCCGATGGATCTGTGAGCGCAGGAAGTAGGTACGCGAGGTACGTCGGTAGGTCGAGTTTGTGGAGACATGTGTCCAGCTGTTCGCCATGCGGCTCAGTCACGAGTTCCGAGCGAATGTCAACGCCAAAGCTTACCAGAGTATAAAGAGTCTCCCAGGCGGTCTTGCGGGCATCGAGTCCGTCATCAACTTTGTGCGTCCATGGACCCATTTGGACAGTCCGGATAAGCTCAGGGTTGACCTTGGTTTCGGCATAAAGGATGGGAAGAAGTGTTGGTAGGTGTTCGCGGACAAGATGTGGCTTCGTCCGTGCAGCAGAATTGAGAGCAGATAGCGCAAGGCGACGCACGGTCTGCAGGGATGGCATCAACCTTGTTCACAAAGTTGAGATGAGATCACGTACCAAATCAGAATCTTTCATCAAGCTCAAGAAATCCATGATCAACGGCGCAAGAAGTTCGTCATAAGAAGGGGAGCTTTCAGCAAACGTGTATCGAATCGCTGACACAACCGTAGCGCGTACGGCCGGGTTTTCATCGCGAATGCATGTGTGCAGCTGCGGGAGGTAGCGTGATGGGTGTGTAGTCGTGAGCTTGCCCAGGCATGCCGCAGCGACATTTCGTGTCGATTCTTCCGAGTCTGACGTAGAGTTGTGGAAAAGAGGTGTCCAAATCGCATCTGCAACAGGCTCTAGCTGTCCGTGAGAACAATGCGTGACGACCTGTGAGGAACATCTTCAGCAAATGATTACCTGGGAGAGAATCCCCTGACAGACCTCTTTGAGTGCATGAAGAGATAGCAACCTCTTAGATGGGTCCTGTTCCGCAACTTTAAGGATAGCAGGGAGGAACAAATGCAAGTTCCCGATCGCGATGTTTCCTTTGTCAAAAATCAGTGGAGAATGTTCTAGCTGCAACTATGCTGCTCTCACCAGCTGCGAACGCGGCCGCAGTCCTGATTTCTTCTTCCTCAGCAGAAAAGTGGTGGATAGCATTATCGAACACGTCATGTTGGATGGACATATCGCTGAACAATATGAAGTTGCCGCCTTCCCGAACTGATACATACTTACATAAAGCGACCCAGCTCTCCCAAGATCAACAAGCTGAGGACAATGGTTGATGCCTTGGCTTTCGACGATTTCTATTCGTTCAAGCATACGTGCTCAGACCGGGTTGCAAAACTAATTTGGTAAGAGAACCGTACCTTGACAGCCTTGGAATACTCTGCAATTGTCCCGGCAGCAACGCATTGGGCACTCCTAACGACCTGCCCAATACACTTGGCAACGTTGATTGGATTTGCTTCGTTCTTTTGTGACTTTTCAACGCCAATGACAAGGTTCGGAACCACATGTGTAGCAATTTGTCTGTCTGCCTGAACCAGGGCCGAGAAGAACGCAAGCAAAGAGTCGAGAGCTGCGCCGGAAACAAGGGGCGAATGGGCGATCTGATAGATATCAGTGAGTAGTTCTTTCTCCACTACTGGGAACGTGATAGAAGGGGACAAATCTAGGAGAACAGCAAGGATCGAAAGCGCTTGCGAAAGCAGAGAAATATCCGAGGTGCCAACGAAAAACTTGATCTGGGGAATAAGAGAAGGTGGAAGATCGGCAGGTATTCCAGATTGATATCTATCGGAGGGGTTTGTTGAGCCGCCAGGGGAGCAGAAGGAATGAGATACCTCTTAAGCAATGTGTCCAGTGCAGTGAAAGTCTCTGGCTTTCCACCCCGCCCACTCTTCTTCAGCAGAACCATAATCCACTCTACGCAGGAGTTGACCCATTGGTCACCAATTTCCACGTCCCGAGCAATCTTCGTGACGACCTTGACGGCACCGGCAGTATTTCCAGAGGTGCGCCATATCGCCTGCCACTCCTTTCCGCCTTTGGTCCTTATCATATCTGTAGCGCATATCCACAGGTCGGCCATACAATCTTCTGCGCAACTGCGCACCTCCGCGTCTGTGTCGTGCGTACCGAGTCGCTGCAGGGCTTCATCATAGACCCGTTCTGGCCAATCGGTGTTCTTCACTGGCCGAGTCGCGTTTAGTAGCGCAGAGAAGACACGGAACGCCTCAGATGCAACTCGAGGGTGGCGCTCGCGGAGAGACTTGAGAAGGACGGACGTGAGTGTCGGTAAAGACGAGGAAAATACTGCGGGTGCGTGCGTCGAAAGGAAGAGGGCGAGGAAAGAAAGACATGTCAAGTGCAGTGTCGATGTGGTTGTAGTTGGAGGTTGAGAAAGAATGCTTTTCGACGTCGCCACAATGGGCCCAACCTGGCTAGACAGTGACCCTGGCAACACACCAAGAAGGGCGTAGAGTAGCTGGAAACCGGCCTGGACAGTTGCAGGTGGTGTCTTGGGGGGTTTAAGCTGGCCGAGTAGCGCCTTTGATAACGCAGGAACTTGTGATCTCAGAAGAGTGTAAGGCGTCTCCTCTACGTCCATCCGGTCTTCACTATCACGTTTTCTCTTTCCGCGCACAGCAGATTCCCCTTCTTGTGGCAGGCCACCGTACAAACTTGTTTGATTGAGAAGTGTGACATAGGCGGCCCATACCTCGAGACGGACCGTCTCTTCTCTGTCACCAAATCGTGATATCAGAACAGGAGAAACACTTTTGTACAGCGACACCAGAAACTCTGGACGAGTGACAATCACAGCTGACAGAAGCTTTGTTGCAGAACGACGAATTTTGTACGAAGTGTCTTCGTCATCAGAATATCTAAAAACGGTCAGCATGCAAGACAGGTACCCCTTAGCGTTAACGAACGGATCAAGCTCCCCGTCGTCGTCGTCGTCTGCGTCTGCGTCTGCGTCTGCCATCTCCTCGTCCTCACCATCACCTTCGCCAGCATAATTCTATGCGAAAATCAGGAGTTGCACCACAAGAGGGGATCAACTTACGGGGTCGTACTTGATGTACTGAGCCCCTACTTGCACCATAGGATCTATGAACGGTGTGGCTTCTCCAGGTGACCTCAGTAGTAATGTCTCCAGCGCCTTCGACATGTAAATGAAAGCCATGAGAATCATAAACATATATACTGTACCTGCAAACAACCCTCTCTCAGCTCGTCATCTTCACGTTTCACTGCCTTTAATAGACCAGGTACGATGTCTCCCAACGAAGGTGTCAATTGCTGCGGCGACTGCCTGAAAATCGCGGCGACGAGGTTCACAGTAGTCCTCTGTTGTTCCACATTGGCGTTCGCTGCCAAGAATGGTAGGATATTTCTCTCGAGTAAATCAGAGAACAACTCTGGTGGAGCAACAGGGACGAATTGAGACAATGTGGATATGGCGCGTTTTCTGACAGCAGGGCGTGGATGCGTCAGGAGAGGTGCAATGGCGGCGAGCGGCTGTGGGCTCAGAGAAGGATCAATGAAGTGAGCCGGAAAACGGGTGATAAGGATCGAAAGCGTTGATAACGTCTCTAATAGCGTCTCGGGTGGTGTATCCGCCTAGAACAAATGTTGGTCAAAGAAACTTGCCTCGGCCAAGTCTGTCTTACATTGGAAACTTGCGCAAGTAACTTTGGCGTAAGCTTCGCGCAAGCCTTGCCAGCGATTTTTCCATCTGGCGGCAGTTCCGATGTGATCGTCTTCAGCGCTAAGATTGGCTTCAGAACCGATCGCTTCGCACGATGTGCATAAGCTAACCAAGCCCAGATATATCTCGTAACTCCTCATCCTTTCCGACAGAGTAGTTGATGAGGCTGTCCACAACGAGTTCCATTTGGTTCTCTCTGATGATCTTTATGAGTTGTCCGAGACTTGAATACCGCGCAACGCAATCCTTAACGCGATGAAGTCAACGCTGATTACGAATATTAAACACACCATTTGACTGCCTGGTTCTTCACTTCAGAGATTGTATCCTCGACGAGCTTGAGCACCTGACGCAGAACCTTGTTTTCGGTGGTCTCATCACCGAAGAAACTGTTTGGATCCAGCTTAATCTCCACCATTAGATCGTTCAATCCCATGAACCTGGGAGTAAATTGTTGAAACCTTCAGCAACTCTGGCACGTCTATGGTGCGATCGCAAACCTGAAGTCCTGGTCGGTTGACTGCATCTAGAAATCCCGAGCAAAGTGAGCTGTTCGTCCGCGCGCAACAAGAGCAATCGTCACCTTTTCCACTAAACTATTCATCAAATACGTTTTCGTCATTTTGACGAAAGACAGGTGACGATGCGAGTGAAGGCGAAGGAGACAGGAGCCACTCCACTTGTTTTTTCCAACGTTAGTGTACAGCCACCACTACATATCTCCGACTACTGACCTCAGGGTAACCAAGTTCTTGAACATCTTGAAGTTCAAGTTAGGGTTGTCACCAGTGACAATTCTCGAATCAATTTGGATGTCTACACCTTTGTGATCCGCAAAAAATGAGGAATAGCAGACGCTCTGCTCAGGAAATGTTTGATATGGTCAATTCTGCATGTGAGTTCATCTTGGTGGAACTTGAAGTGTCACGGTAGTATTCAGGCTCCCAGCCCCCGGGCCGTCAGCAAATGTTACCTTCCTGATGAAATATGTGATCCACTCTCCTGAAACAACTACTAACTTCCTGCGTATCCATCAAGGCAAATCTATGCACAATTCGTCAACTGCTACCATGCAAATTTGTATACAATCTGATCTGATAATGCCAAGGTGCGTGCAATGTTAAGTAACGATACAAATGAGTGTGCGGGGTGAAAGCATGAACCAATGGGCAAAGAGAAAAGGTGAAGAACACTTCCTGTCTATGAACTAATTTCATCGTCGCTGTTGTATTCTAGCCAGCCAGACTCCGCCAACAACCTGTGTGTGTGCGGAATGTCCGGCTTAATGTCTCCGTTCAGGGGTGCAAACCACTTTCGAACTCTGTTCTGTCCCATGCGGAACTCCGCGCACCAGTACAGGCCTTCGTCCTGTGAGCGTGTATTATTTTCGTGGTTCAAGGAAAATCAACCTTCGAGCTCTCTCACCGATCTCGTCATTCCTCTCTTGGCCTGACCAACGACCTTCCCCGGATACCATTCGCCATCGCTGGCACAAATCCATACACTCTGCCCGCTCTAGAAACGAGTTCACAATGGGATCAAGGCCTCATGCCACTAGTACTAGTGCTTACCTTGAAACGATAGGGCCATGGCTCGTCGAGGTCGTCGGGGCGCTCTTCCTCGTAGAACGGGTCAGCCCAGTTACCATCATCCCAGGTGGCGAGGTCGACGGAATGCAACTCAAGTCTAGCTTGAGTGGCGCGGCCCGTACGTTTGGAATCTGGACTTTGTTGACCGTATGCAGAAGACATGATGAGGGCGATATGAGCGAGCTAGGGGGATTTTCTCGAATGTTGACCATCGACGCGACCAATGGCTTTTATATACACTGTAGCGGATGGACCTGAGTGGACAAGCACTGATCACACAGCTTGTGGTCCCTTTGTTCTGTGCATATTCGGAAATCTGTGGACACACGCTCTGATTGGATATTATACAGATCAATGTGGCCCGAGAACTGTTGTGGGAACACAATGATCGTCATTCAATTGAATGTTCGCTTTGACAGCGTGGAATCGAACACGCGTAGTGCACTTGGCATAACATGTACGGATAATCTTTGTGGACCAGTTTTGACCACAAGTCAACGGGTATGTGGAAGAACACCACAGACATCGACCACCAGTAATACAGGTTGTACATGAGAAGAAACCGGAATCAATCCGTGGTGATACAGGTCTGGTGGAATGGCTTCAACGTGAACAATCGTGGTCTCGGTCGTGCTACGCCACTACGCCAGGTGCATTCCCTCATTTGGCACACTTTCCCTATCAGAGCATTCATCCAAAAATTTGAGAAGGACTTCCTGATACCGCTTACGCCCCTTGTAGGACGCAACATCCTCGGGCCAACTCCTTACGGCGCTTGCTAGGCGTGCCGCAACACCTCGCTCCCGTGCGATTTCCTCTACCTTCGACTGATAGACGCGTATCCCGAACACAATGGCGCCTGTGCGGGGGAGCCGACGAAGGGTCTGCCTTTCGCTCCTGACGCGGAGGGTTGAAGGGGAAATGTGCGGGGCGTCCCTACTGGTAGCTCCATGACCGTGCGCAAAGTCGTCTTCTGGCCCGTTGAGGTATTCGGACCAACTGAGCTCTTCGGGGTCAATGTCGGATAGAGATGGAGATTCCCCTGTACCCAACTCCGCCTCTGAAGTTCTCGGAGGGACAACCTGCATGAAATAATTGTGCCTTATGACCGGTTTATCCAGGGGCAAACGTTGGAAGAAGCGGTTCATGCTAAATTGCAGCTTCTCCTTGACTACAGGTAGATAATTAAAGATATTTACAATGCATTCAAGCAACGAGTGGTTCTTACACTGAGGGACCTGACCAGTGAGGTGGATTTCTTCTAATGGCATTCCAATTTTGTCACGCAAGCGCCAAAATCCTAAAAGAAATCCTGTCATTCAAGAGTAGTCGAGACAAACGAGCAAGGAACAAACCTGGAATGCAAATTAGTCCGGCCTGGAAGTAATACTTCCCGTCCGTTCCTCAAGTTGTTCAGTGCAATGAGTATTGTGTATTTTCATGATCCGCTGTCCCCTCACCTTCTATCATTATTGCAATGTCATCTTGCACACTTTCTCAGATACTCAGCGACCCAGAACGTTCGACGGTTCCATCCCCACTTACAGGTGATTTATTATCCTGAGCGCCTCCTCTCCCATCTCGACATCGTCCATTGATTCGAGAACCCCGAGATCGTATCTCTTTCGAGTCTCGACGATCTCGATTGTCTTGACTGGCGTATTTCCGTGCCATGAAAGGGGTATCCCTCCAACAGTTGGTGCAGGGTCCGACGCCGGGATACGTGAAATACGGAACGAAGACGGGTACCTCCGAGGTAAATACTCTACAAGCTCATACAGCAACTCTTTCGCTATGCCTGGCTTAGCAAACGTAGATGGTACATGAGAACTACGAACCTGCCTCGGATCCACCGAGAACCTTTACAAATTCATCCTCGCGAGCAGGAAGGACACGTAAGACATTTTTTCCGTTGTGGTCGACACGGAAGGCACGGATTCGTTGTTGGTTCGAGAAATTTTGGTCAAGTTCCATCCACTCAGACCAGGGCATAGTACTAATACCCATTGTTACACTAAATTGAACGTGAGCGACACGGCTGTGGTCGTTTGATAAACGACAACATGCAGAGATTCGACTTACTGATACTTTTCCCATCTGAAGGGACGGTGTGGCAGGGGCTTTACATCCCTTATCGGATAAGGACAAGGAGTCACTTCTGGGTACTCAAAAGCTAGAGGGGTCCAGACTTTGATGTTCGCAATAAATTGGATTGGGGTTATTACTAGGTGCCCGCTGAGATAACGTTAAGTTCAAGTCCAACACACCTCCCAGTTCCCGATTGTTCGGGTGTTCCAGCTGTATAGGTGAGTCTATATCAGAACTCGACGTACTTGCGCCCGCTTCATGTCTTCTGGTTTTCCTCCATTTCAGAGTTCTATATGTGTAGTAAAGTGCGAGAGATTGGAGTAGAACTGGGAAAAGGACATAAAGCAAAGCGGTCTTGCTTTTTCCCCGACGAACTCTAGTGATCCAAGTGTACGTTGCTGCCAAACGTTGAAATAATTCGGTTGGACCTGTGACGACTCGGCTGAAGCGGTGATACATTCCTTAACGCCGTCTTACACGCCCGCTGGCACATTTGGTATATAGAAAACCTTGCCCGATCAATCTCCTAGTGTCATACCAAAACGACCGCAGCCTGTTGTCAGTGCCATGGTTACCAAACCTCGAGCTCCAAGGGTCAGAAAAAACTATTTCTTACCAAAGTACAGTAGTTCCGTGTGCTCAAAAAAATCCTTTGACCAGCTCGCGAGTGGGGTTGACGAATGACCTCAGGGCGTATCCGAAAGTTGACGCGTGACATTCTGGTGCTTTGCCATGACGCTTCCCAGGTTACTTCAGTGCACGGCGGAGGACAGCGGCTCCCCTTGTTCCATTTCTGCCATCCAACTCTTGACAGATGCCCCGAATTCTAGCGGAACCCAAGTTGTGGTGGCTCGGGCTCCGGGCCAGTGTTCGACAAATGCCGTCTCACGGCCTTACGCACGTGCAATTTAGCATGCAGGCGTTATATGGGGTGACGTTGCGCCTTATACCACACGACCTCATCGCTTCGATTTTACCTATGTATTGGTTAATTTTCGCTGCTCTGCACCTGCTCTCAAATTGACATGCCTCTTTCACAGGCGACTGGACGACCTTCAACATGCAGTTACGTTTGAACGAGCCGCCGTGACGCCACGTTCGTTTGTCACTATCTTCATACCAGCCTTCTTCAGTTACTATGTCATGGCCGTACTGGTGCAATTGCCGCGCACGAGGTTCTATCGAGCTGCGCTCCTTCCTGCAGTGCTCTGGGTGACTTTCGGGCCAACATGTCCCTAGACTTTTCGTCGAATTACGCAGGCTATGCATATCTCAACCAGGTCCTCGCGGTGAGCGCCAAACTGTCTTAAGGTCCGGATAGGCTCAAGCTCCAATATACAGCTGAGCATGTTTACCGCTGCAGTGCGCAGTACGGCGTGGTTATTTGCAAAGCAACCTTACACTAGATTGCCAGTCTCCAAGTCCGGCAATGGCACGGTCAATGGTCACAATGTAGATGCCTCCATCAAGCATCGCGTCTCCGTCTCTTCCGCGATGTGGGACGCCTGTGATCTTATTGTAAATCTCAGGGGCATTGGATGGATTGGGCCCCCAAGGACCCACATCCCGACTCGGTATCTCAAAGTAGAATCTCGACCAATATTTGCCTTGCTTTGTCTTTGTCAAGTCGATTCGACACCCTATGCCTAGCTGCCCACGCCCTCGGTCCCGATACATTTGGAACACCAAAGGGTGGTACTATCTTCGATCCCTCGCTGCCTCTGATAAAACGGTACCTGAAGCCATTAATCATCACGCTACTCTCCGGAACTACTGTATACGTCATGGTCGAGGCAATCTACAACTTACATGCGGCATTGTTCACGATCCTATTCCAGCAATACCCTTCACAGTGGCCCCCTCTCCTCGATTCGCCGTGGCTCTCGACGTCGCTCACGAGTTTCTGGGGACGGAGGTGGCACCAACTCTTTCGCGAATACTTTGTAGTGTTGGGGAGCAAACCCGTGGAAAGATACCTTGGACGTGCTGGGATCGTCATGGGCGCTTTCGCTGTTTCCGGAATTCTGCACGACGTCGGGATGCAGGGAATGGGTCGAGGTGCGGACACACTTCCGGTAGTGGGATTCTTTATCGTGCATGGTGTTGGGGTCGTGATGGAACACGCTTGGAAGCAAGCCACGGGGAAGCGTGTCGGTGGAATCATTGGTTGGTCGTGGATGTGTTTCTGGTTTGCTCTCTGGGGACCTGCTGTCGTGGATGTCTGGGCCAGGAGAGGTTTGGTTGGATCGAAATTCTTTCCCGAGGATTACAGACCTACCACGTTGTTTCTGAAATTGATACATGCATAGGAAGTGGGGCTCGTTCGTTCAGACTTGTAGTATACTTGGTATCAGTAGAGAACTGTACTTAGATGATGGTTTTTGGATTTGCTTACGCCTGAATTTACCTACACGAGACGAGCAATCCGCAGAAGGCAACCTGCACAGGGTCCACATGCGCGTCCTCGTGATGCGCGCCGTTCATGCGGAATTTGTGGCGTTGCCAGACAATAGATGTCGTGGAACGAGGAACGAGTGCGTGGTGTCCATTTAGGTGTAGCGTAGCTTGGCACTTTGAACGGCTATGTATTCATTCATATACTGCTGCCTTATCTCCACACAAACCGCCATCCACAGTCCAAAGGTTCCTTACCTGAAACGAACGACCAAATACAAGTTGTCATTGTTCTGTCAGTCATACATGGTCCGTGACAAGTCCGAAACACCTCTGACCGAGTAAAGGGAACAAGCGGGAGGAGGACGGAGGAGTAGGTATACGCCATTGTTCTATCAGTCGTACGTGGTCCGTGACAAGTCGAACACTCTCTGACCGAGTAAGGGAAAATCCCGACACCAGCGGGGTGGACAGACAAGAAGATGTTGTTGAAAAAAGTTTAGGCGGCGGTATAGGCAGGTGGAGGCTCGCCAACATTGCTGGTGCCTGTGTGGGACGATCCGAGTGGACGAGTTGCCTGTGGCCCAGGTGATTTCAGCCAGGGCCCAGAGGATGGTGGAGGGAAAGAAGGCGGTGTAAAGGGGGAAATAGAGGGCGAAGGCGGAGTTCCAGAGGAGAGCAGGGATGACACTGAGCTTGCCCTGACACTCGAGGGAGGGCGCAGCGATGCTCGTGGTGTAACCGGTTCTGGTACAGTCCGCACACTTGAAAATGATTGCCGCAAGGGTTGTGAATAACCGTAGTGTTCGTCGGTTCTGGAAGGAACATATGGAGGTAAATATTTGAGAGGTAACGGAGCAGGCCGAGCAGCTCGATGGTGCACATGATAACCACGAGAACCTGGTGTACTGAATGGTGCTGGCGGGTTCGATGGCTGCTTTCTCCCCCGGTCATGAGATGCATGTCGTCGAAGGCAACAAAAGAATATGGCAAGGGAGAGAATGACTGCCACTGTGGTGATATCAGAAAAGTTCTGGGATTCGTACTCATGTTGGCAGGCACTGACAACCGACGACGATAATACCCATTATAGCTCGCCGTGAAAGACCATTGTCGCCACAACTAGTTTTGAAATACGAAACCGTCAACACGTGGGGAGCGTAACTAAAATAAGACTTACTCTTCGCAAGGCATGGACATCGCGAACGCAATCTGACCGACAGCTCGGTGAGTCGATCGCTGGACGATACGGGGAGAAGACAGAGAGCCTGTTCGTTATGGGGAACGAGCGACTTCGTTCCCTTGAGCGAATTTAAGCTGCCCCCCGCATGCTGTGGTACGGTGAGATACGGACTTCGCAGTCTGGCGGCCAATATGTTATTAGGCGAACGACGGAGCATTTCTCGGAGTCCCTCGGGATAGGAATCGGAACGGCGTTGTGACATGCATAGCTAGCGTGTCCTTGACTTTCTTCGGCCATCTTGAGGTCTGGATCTACCTAAAAGTTGGTGATGGTGGCAGAGCAGCTGGACGGCAAACTCAGATCCGACTCTAGTCAAACAGATGCTGACAACTTGTGGGTCCGTCTACAACTTTAGAAATTTCTTGGCTTTCAGTCCAGATCCACCACATGTCCGAGTCGGTGCAAGATGGTAGCAAGGAGGCATTCTTGGTGAGAAAGAATGGCATTGACCGTGCGTCGTCCGAGTCGTTCAACACCCGGACAGATGGGTCCTGAATTCCAACATCTTCGCAACAGAGTTTGTCCAGGTTCTTCAGCACCGCACTTTGGACGGTCAGGCCTATGTCCACTATGAAGGTTCTGATAAGCGGCTGGATGAGTGGATTCCGGAATCCGAGCTGCGTCGTGTGGAACCCCATTCAGACGCTTTGCCATCCGGGACGAACAATGGCAAGCGGAAGAGGGAGGCGTTCACAAGCCGCCCTGGTTCGCCGACCAATTCTACACGCGCAAGTTCACTGGAGACGGCACCTCTCCCAGACACTCAAATTGCCACCACATCCCAGGACACTATGCCAGAGGACGACTTCGATGTCCAGCACTACAAACAGATCACAGCACAGAGGAACTTTGATAAAGTCAACTTTGGACAATGGCAGATCAAAACATGGTGTGTGTTCATCTCTCGAGGATGAGATGACTAGAAATATACGTTCCACAGGTACTTCTCGCCGTACCCACTGACCGAGTCGGAGGTCGAGGAGAACAGTCCTGTCCAAGGGAGACCATCTACTCCGACTCTTGGCAAGACACCCAGTCTCAATCGGCGCCCGTCAATCCGGACTTCCGACTTGCTCGCTGGTGGGCTCGCGCGTACTCACCTGGCGGGTGAGAACTCGGTTCTGTGGGTCTGCGAACGATGTTTCAAATACATGTCAGAAGGATCGACATGGGAGTTACATGCTGTGAGCGCACATTAATCCCCGGCAGGAACGAGGTTAACACCGTCCCCAGAAGAATTGCGACAGAAGGCATCCACCAGGTAGGAAAGTCTACCAGCGAGGAGCACACACTATCTGGGAGGTGGACGGGGTCAAAGAAAAGGTGAGTTCGCTAAAAGATCGATGTATGCCCGTGTCCCTTCACGACTTTCAGCTTTACTGTCAAAATCTGTCACTTTTTGGAAAGCTCTTTATCGATGTCAAAACATTGTTCTTTGATTGCGACAACTGTACGAATAGTTCTCTCTTCCGCACTACAAGCCTCATGTTATTTATGCAGTTTTCTTTTACATACTGACGGATGCCGATTCGCAACGAGACCATGTATTGGGATTTTTTTCAAAGGTTGCTTTCCAACAAACCATTTACTTCACCTCAGTTGACACGATCGCAGGAAAAAATCTCATACGATGATTACAATCTCGCTTGCATAATTGTTTTACCTCCGTACCAGCGAAAAGGGTATGGCATGCTCATGATAGAATTTAGTATGTTGACCGCCCCCCGGCCTTTCTTGCCTTTGTGATCTGACATGCCGACAGGTTATGAGCTATCTCGAAGGGCCGGAAGGGTTGGTACCCCAGAACGACCGCTGTCAGACCTAGGACTGCGCAGTTACCTCACATATTGGGTTGCGACACTCATCCGTTTCCTCCGGTGTGTGCTCAGGGCGGCTGCAAAGATACATCTCTTACCCTAGTGCCAGACGCCTGTTGACGGTGTTGCCACCCGAGTATATTCAAGTGACTACGGATCAATGGATATCCGATATATCGCACCAGTCAAATGAGGACAGCATGATCCGTAGAAAGCGACCTAAGGGATGGGAAGGAGAGATTGGTGACGTGGCATCGGTCGGATCAACCCCTCCTCACTTTGATGGTCTGTACACGTCCACCCTTGCGTTGTGACGCTCATCCCCCAGTGCTGCGACAGAAGCACTCAATGGGCTCCGAAGGATCAAGACGACGTCCAATCCCGACGGGAGCGCAACCTCGCACGTAGTAGTTCATTGCACGCTTGCCGAAATTGCGCGCGCGACCAACCTTCGGGTGGAGGA
Source organism: Phylloporus cf. tubipes (assembly GCA_038094315.1). Classification (NCBI taxonomy): domain Eukaryota; kingdom Fungi; phylum Basidiomycota; class Agaricomycetes; order Boletales; family Boletaceae; genus Phylloporus; species Phylloporus cf. tubipes. The sequence goes on from JBBPTZ010000152.1 coordinate 23,395, forward strand.
TGCTGCTTTTGCACTGAACGAGTGTGGGCTTCTCGCACACGTACGGCTGGACGGCGATGGTACAAGGGAACAAGTCGGTATCACCCGGGAGATGGTGGATGCTGTGGGGAAGGAGCGACGTGTCAAGGAGATGTGTATGAGCTTGGCGCATGTCTTATTGTAAGCTCATGTAAGGAACATGGCGTATAAACCGTAATGATGCATAGTATGAGAGACAATAAGAGGGACGGGGAGACACCATTTACTCCTGAGGTGCCTCTTTCTCCCCAGTGAAAATCTGCCGCTTCTCTGCCAAACGTGCCGCACGACGTTCCCGAACGGCCTGCGAGATACATCAGTCAGGAACGACGACGAAGGGTGCCAACGACAACTTACCTTGTTCCTAGCACGACGAGCTTCCATCTGGTCGCTAAGGACTTTTGTGCGGTTCTTCTCTGCCTTGGCTTTGTGGATGTACTCCATGAGTACACGCTTGTTCTTGAAAACATTACCCTTTGATTTCTGGTAAAGTGAATGGTAGCTGAAGGAGAAGATGAGAAAAGGGATTCGGGATACGAAAGAAACCTACAGATGCTTGTCGATCTTGCCCGCCTCTCTGTATTTCCTCAGTAACCGTCTCAAAACCCGCTGTCTCCGCATCCACTGCACTTTGGTAGGCAGACGAGCTTCGGCAGTACCCTTTCGTTTACCGGGGCCGGTGTGACGACCTTTGCGCTTTGCGGCAAGGAGCTCGCGTGTGCGGGCACGAGAGTGAATGACGGTGGGCTTGACGATGACACGGCCATCCTTGATGAGTTTCTTTACATGCGAGCGAGAGTTGGCGTTGGCGATCTCTGCTTGCTCTGCAGGATCACACCATATTTTGCGCTTGCCGACACCTGCGACGGCAGCGGCGAGCCGTTTTTGAGAGCGTAAGTTGGCCATGGGTGTGGCTGTTGGCTGTTGGCGAGGGAAAGACGGAAGTCCGACAGGGCTTACCTTGATCTTGAGGGGGTCGGTGGGGCGACGAGCAAGAGTCATCTCGGGGATTGCATGTGTGGCTGATTGCGTAAGCAAGCCACAATCCTTATATGGGTAAAACTGTACAGTGAGTGTGCCGTTCGGATGCCGAGCTGAATAAGCTGTGTTCGGTGGTTTTGTGTTCCCATGCGTTGTAGGGCTGTCGAACAGGCCAATTTGCGATTCGTCGACATATTTTTACGCCCACGTCGATGGCGACATGGTGGCGGTGGTACGTGGGTTCGTGATGTCTGTTTCATGGCACGAACCCCCACAAGAAGACGAATCACAATATCCCCGCACGATTGACAGACATGTGTTTTGTTGAGCGCGCGCAGAGTTCGAGTGAGGAGTCCTCAGACGATGATGGGGGGCAGAGATTAGGATTGTCTATGATACCCCTAGTGCTACAACTCGTCTTATATACGACTAGTATTCTATTAGCTTTGATAATCTATGCTTCCTCCTAATGCTGACTGATTAGGGGTACTTCGGCTTGATTTAGGCCGTGCGTTGCTTGTCCGTGTTTGTGCTAATAGATTATTACACTAATGTATTCCAACACTCCCCCTCAAGCCTAGCTAAGGCCGAGAGCTGAAGTGTGGTGCTCGTGGCGCGTTTTCTGTAACGCCTTGGTAAGGATATCAGCGGTCATCTGCTCGGTCGGGCAGTACTCGAGCGTGATCCAGCCGAGTCGGACCTTCTTTCGGAGATGAAGATTTCGGAGATCGAAATACTTTGAGCGACTGTGGAACTGGGAGTTTGTGCCGATGGCGATAGCGGATTTATTGTCGCCGTAGAGTATTGTAGCGTTTTTCGGCTCGTGCCCAATCTCTGTATATAGGTTTCTTAACCATATGATCTCCTTTGATGCCTTGGCCATCGATGTGAATTCGGCTTCGGCCGTCGACAGCGCGGGTGTTGTTTCCTTTTTGGAACACCACGTGATGGCGCCTCCATTTAGGATGAAAACGTTTCCGCTCGTCGAGGTGAGGTCGTGGTTGGTCGCGAAACTTGCGTCAGCGTATCCATAGAACCCATTGTTAATTTTGTCCCTCGTATATGTTATTCCGATGTTCTTGGTACCCTTTAGATACCGTAGGACGCGTTTTGCAGCTGCCCAATGAGCCAAATCGGGATTGTTATTAAACGAGCACAGCTTGTTGACAGCGAATGCTATATCGGGACGTGTGCCGATAGCGGCATACATAAGCGATCCCGTTAGCGACGCATAGTTCCTGTCATGTGTGTGAACGTCGGTGGAGTCCGTCGTTTTGGGCTCAAGTTTGGCGTTCGGGTCGAGCGGTGTAGATACCGAGTTTGCATCCTGTAGTCCGTATCTTTGTAGTATCTCTTCAATATATTTTGTTTGTTTAATTGTCAGGGTGCCGAGTTCTCTGTCGCGAGTAATTTCGAGTCCGACGAGTTTGCTCGGCTCACCGAGATCTGTGATCTCAAACAGTTCGCTTAGCTCGCGTTTGAGCTTAGTCATCGGGTCGCGTGTATTTGTGAACAGTAGTAGGTCGTCGACCCAGACGGTTATGATTTCGACCGTCCCTTTTTCTTTGTCGCGTCGGACGTAGACGCAGGGGTCTGTTGATAGTCGTTCGAATTTTATACTGTTCATTTTTCTGTCCAATTCTTCATTCCATTCGCGCCCGGATTGTTTTAGTCCGTATAAAGTTTTAATTAGGCGGCATAAGCGAGCAGTGCCGTCGTCGTAACCTTCTGGTTGACACATGTATATTTCCTCTTTTAGGATGCCGTTTAGGTACGCGCCCTTGACGTCCATTTGCTGGATTTCCCAGTCTTCTGCAACGGCGAGTGCCAAAATGGCTCGGATGGTTTCCAGTCTGACGACTGGGGAGAAAGTTTCATTGTAGTCCATGCCTGGTATCTGTGTGAACCCTCTAGCTACCAAGCGCGCCTTGTATTTTTGTAGATTTCCGTCTTTGTCGTATTTTCTCACGAATACCCATTTGTTTGTGACGGGTTTTCTATCTTTGGGCGCGTCGGCTAATTCCCAGGTACCCATTTGTTTGAGCATTTCGAGCTCGGTCTGGATTGCTTTCTCCCATTGGGGCCATTCAGGTGAGTTCATGGCCTCCCTCAGGCTCTTTGGATCATTTCCACCTAATGGTGTCTCTGAAAATGCTGCGTATATCACTGCAGCAGATGTTGTGTGCGATTCCTCATCATCGGGATCGTCTTCCAAATCGGGTAGGTCGCTTAGCGCCTCATTTTCCTGATTCGGCTTGTGGCGCGCGTTTTTGCCGTCACTTATCTCATCACGTTTCCTTTTTCGGCTTTGATCGTTGACAGGTGTGACAGGCGCTTGATCGTTGACAGGTGGAGACTTGGCGTTTTCCCCATGCTCCCCCTCAAGTCGGCAACCTGCTGTCAAGCGTGGGAAACGGTAGTTGCGTGAGGTTTTGATAGTTTTCTTTTGCGCGTCGTAATATTTGATGGCTTGAGGGCCATCGTCATATCCTAGAAAAATATGACTTTTGGCTTGGTCGCCCAGTTTTGATGGGTTGAGCTCCTCATTGAGGACCCAGACCGGATGGCCGAATTCTTGGATGGATGAGATGTCGGGCTGGACGTTATGCCATTTTTGGTAAGGTGTGGCGTCGGGTAATGAGCGTGTGTAGGCACGATTACGAATGTATGTTGCATGAAGAAAGGCTTCGGGCCACAGTTCTTGCGGCATATCCCTGGCAAAGAGCATGGCGCGTCCTAAGTCGAGTAGAGTGCGATTCCATCGCTCAGCGACACCATTTTGCTCAGGGGAGTAAGGTGCCGTGGTTTGCAGCTCGATCCCCTTTTCGAGACACCACCCGATTAGATCTCGGTTGACATATTCTCGTCCATTGTCGGCGCGTATCGCCTTAGGTAAGCGATGTTGCTGCCGCTCGATGTAGGTTAGGTAGTTCTTTACTTTGGTCGCGGCTTCATCTTTGGTTCGCATGAAACTGAGGGTGACGTATCTGGTTGCATCGTCAACAAATGAAATGTAGTACCTATACCCTTTGAGCGAAGGAGTACGCGCTGGTCCCCAGACATCTGTGTGCACGAGTTCGCCCGGTGGCAGTTGCCGGCGGCTTGCCGCTTTTGGAAATGGTAACCTAATTTGCTTCGATCGGATGCATGCGTCACAGTCGAAGTCTTGTGGACTGTCTAGGACTGAAAAGCCGTCGACTAAGTGTTTGCCGTGTAACTTTCGTAGTCCTGCAATGCTGATATGTCCGAGGCGGTGGTGCCATTCCCTCCAGGTGAACTGATTTTTGACTTTAATGGCGACATTGAGAGTGTCGGGGATTGCCGTGTCTACATCGAGGTAGTACAGGTTGCGGCGTAACGTCCCAGTGACGATTGTGATGCGATTATTATTTTTGATAGTGATTTTACCGTCCCCACATGTAGATCGGCCTCCTGCAGCATCTATGCATGTCAGGGACAATATATTCTCACGAGCGTCGGGGACGTGGAGAACATTATGTAATGTGAGGCGGGTGTCACGATTGCCGATTCGGCTAGTGAGTGTGACAGTTCCACATCCATATGTGGTAACGGGCTTATCGCCGAGACCTAAAATGGCTTTCTCGGGTAGCGCCGTGTAATGAGAGAATGCGTCGCGCTGGGAGCATATGTGTGTAGTCGCGCCTGAATCAGCGATCCACGGGTAAGCAGAAAAGCTGGCCTCGTCGGCCTCCTTGATTTGCCTAGCTACATTTACACGTGCGGCAAAGGCCTTAGGTAACTGTTCTGTATCACTGTCCGTGTCCGTGTCATCTACGGCTATATTTGCGCGCTGTTTTCCTTTCGAATTGGACGCCGTTCCTCGGCTACCTTTATTAACCCTTCCTTTGCCCTTATTGGCTGGGTTCTTCCAGCAGTCTGCATCCGTGTGACCAAATTTGCCACAAATGCCGCATTTGGGTTTCCCCTTGTGACGGCAGTCACGGGTTCTGTGGTTCGTTCGTCCACATATGGCGCAAGGGCGCCGCGGCTTATTCTGGAAGGTGACCGATTGGGAATTCCCATTTTTGGAATTTCCATTTGTGGATGTATTGACGAAATCAGATTCTTCCTTTGATTTGCGCCGTTTGCTCTCTTCGATGAGGACGGAGACGAGCTCTTGTACAGTCATAGTCTGAGCGTGTTGATTACCTTGTACGCCTCCTTGATATCCTAGGTACGAGGAGGTAAAACCCTCCCAAGAGGGTGGGAGAGATCCGACCAAAATAGCTTTAAACTCTGTTTCGTTGATTATCTGGCCGGATAAGGTAAGGTTCTTGCGCATTTTTCTCATGTCCTTGAGATGCATGGGAATGTCGGAGTTTTCTTCGGCTCGGGTGCTGTAAATCGCTCGCTTATTAGCGAGGATGGAATGCTGACCTCTGGGCTCGTGAATAACACGCAGCTCGTTCCACATCTCGGCAGACGTCTGACAGTCGGCGATGTAGATGATTTGGTCGTCTTCGATGGACGCCGAGATAAGCTCAAATGCGATGTCATCGCGCTCTCTCCATAATTCCACTGCGGCGGGATCTGTTGGACAGGGTGACATGCCGAGAGTGATGTGTAAAGCGCCCCTCCTTTTTAGGGCACTGATCATACGGATTTTCCACGCGAGCCAATTGTTATCTTTTAACTTTTCCACTTTAGGGGCAGAGCCTCCTCTTCGGGAATGAGAACGGGTCGACGATGAACGAGAGCGGCCCGATGAGTGATGGGATGACCTCGAACGGGTCGGAGACCTAGGGGGTGTAACCTCTGGGACTTCAGGAGTCGGCTCTCTCGGGAGCGGTGACCCTGGCGGAGAATTGCTTGGCGTGAGACTTGTGAGACTCGACGGGCTCGATGAGCCGGCCGATCCCGACTGGTGGGATTCATTGTCCGACATATGATATATCGGGTAGGATTATGGATAGATGTCGCGCAAGTTATGGCGCAGGGCTCATAACCTGTTGAGCGCGCGCAGAGTTCGAGTGAGGAGTCCTCAGACGATGATGGGGGGTAGAGATTAGGATTGTCTATGATACCCCTAGTGCTACAGCTCATCTTATATACGAATGGTATTCTATAGCCTTGGTAATCTATAGCTCCTCCTAATCTTAGTTGATTAGGGGACACTTTGGCTTGCTAGGCCGAGTGTTGCTTGTTCGTGTTTATGTTAATAGATTATTACACTAATGTATTCCAACACAGTATTTGAGTAACTGGCGTGGATGTGACGTCACATGCCTCGATTGAGCCACTGCCTAAAGCGTATTTAGTATCCAGCAGCAACCGACCATCGTGTCGACGAGGACAGCTCAGTTTGGTACCGATACCCCACTGACTTGCTGGCTAGCGACTTTCAGAGTCATTTCTGCTACCAACCACTCGTTCAGATTTCGCCCAATCCAAGTTTCGACCTTCATTCTCGGCCGACTATGCCACGACCTCGAGCTCCTGCAGGATTCGTTACGATAGGTAACGAAATCTTCGTTAGCTTGGGTCATTTGCGCGCGGCTGCCTTGCAACCAAACGACTCGGCGCCAAAGTATGTCGATTTGCATGGCCACGACTTGGCTCATACTCACCCTCTGCAGCGTCATCCTCATATTTGGTTGGAGTTCGTCGCCCACATCTCGAATGCTATACACCGAGTTAACCGCTCCGATGCATAGTGGGAGCGCTAACACGCCATCTACTGAGCTATTCTCGGAAATATACCGAATTATATCCCCAGGCTACCCAGATCATCGTGAAATGTCCGCCATCCTTCTTCTGGAACTCTGAACGAGGACAGGTAGGAAGGCAATGCTTTCCTTGCGACGCCTGCTGACGCACAGTTGCCATAGGAAAATAGACTGTTGCCTGTCGCAGAAGCCCTCGAAGCTCTCGGCTGCCTTCCCTCCCCTCGCGTACACCTACGCCCACGCATCCTCGTCCACTCCTTTTCAAACGGTACGATCCTGCAAATTAGCGTTCTGTTCCACACGCCTGACGCCCGGCCAAATCAGGCGGAGCACACCAAGTCGTTTCCCTCGGCCGCCTCCTGTCCTCCAAATACCCATCTCTCCGACCTCCGGAACGTCTCCCGAGCGCGCTCATCCTCGACTCCGCCCCCGCGATCAGCGGATTCCGCTCGGTGGGTCTAGCCTTTCGCATCGCCATCCAGAACCCCGTCGTCCGCTACGTCGCACTGGGGCTCATCTACGTCCTACACGCCCTCCATCTCTCCCTCCAAGCCGTCTTTGGCATCGAAACGAAGGGCACGAGGTTCGTCAAGGCCCTCCTTGACCCGCGCGTTCTACCCTGGATGGACGCGCAGACACCGCGGCTGTACGTCTTTTCGAAAAAGGACGCGGTGGTTCCATGGCGAGCGGTGGAGGGGCACGCAGAGGCTTCGAGGTTGGCGGGACTCGACGTGCGATGCGAGGTGTACGAGGAGAGCGCGCATGTTGCGCATATGCGGCTCGATCCCGAGCGGTATTGGGCGTCGATTCGGAAGGTCTGGGAAGATGCTTGTCAGGTCGGGGTTCAGGAAAGCCCGAGCGGGAGGTAGTTTGGACGCCGCCAGGTGATTTGACATGCATTCCGTGCGTTCCCGTATCGGTTCATATTTGGCTTGCCGAGTCGAGTTTGGAGGCAAGTCATCCTTGAAAGAAATGCAAAAATAGCATCAAACTGATGCGAGCGACGCCATGGTGGGGAGATCCCACCGCGGTAAAATGGTGGTCGTTCGACCGGCTATCCGCAAAATCAACGCTCACCTGCCAGAGCCGGCGCAAAGAAACAAGATCTCGGATTGACAACAGACATACGAGTACATCGCTGATAGAAGAAAACAACAGCCTGGCCAAGCAGGAAGTAGATGTACCAACAACAGAGAGAAGAAGAGAGAGAAGGAAAAATAAGAAACCAAGACATAGCGTCATTCCACGTTCGTGAGATGAATCGCATCGTAGTATTAAGAGATGGCAAAAAGGAATCTGAAAGACGTCGCGCGTGCCACATGCACAAGAAATCAAGCGAGAGAGCTAGGATAATAAGGATAGAAAGTCGACAAACACGTGAAAAAGTTAGATAGATAGCGATACGGATCCACGTCCACAAACTCGTGCGCATGGTGGGTAGTTCCATGCGTGCTGCGACATATGAAGACAACTGAATAGATAATTGCCGCCGCCGTCCAGCCGGATGTGTGGTTGATACAGATGTTAGTTGATACAACATTTGTTCCGCGTATGAATGAATCGTTGAATGAACGTTGAAAAATCTGAAAACGTTAGATGGTGATCATTGGTCCTAAAATCGGTGCTGCGGGGACTAGCGTGTCGTGAGGTCGATGCTCGCGCCCAAACTACTTCCATTCTTCTCGTGCCGTAAGCTGTCACCGTGGTTATATGGGACTGTCAGATGCTGATGACGATGCTGTTCGTCTTCAAAGAGTTTCCGTCCCAGGTCGGTGCGCAGATTTGCGCCTAATCCAGATTTGAGTGAGATCGCGGAACGAGGCACGGTGGATGTCGCGGGAGAGGGAGATACGTTGATAAAGTCATTCAGATTAAATGGGACACTGCCAGGGGTAGGCGGCGCTTGTGGGTGAGGGAAATGTGCATCTGTGTGTCCTGGGGGCGACGGGGGAGCTGGGAGTAACTGAGACGGCGTGGGAGAGGCTGCAGGCACAGGGGTTGGAGGAACCACCGTTGGTTCCATTGGGGCAGCAGGGGCGAGGGACCCTGTGCTCTCGCTTACGGTATCGAGAGCGTGTGGTTGGCTCGTGGTCTGGGAATTTTGACTCCCGGGTAGGGTGTCAATGGTGAGGCTGCTTTCGCTCCTCAATGGACTTCTCGCGTCGTCACCTCCAGAAAAGAGCACTCTCCCCTTTGTGCGAAGAGAACCACCGCCACCCAACGCCCTGAAGGCGGCCAAGTCCTTCGCGTCTCTGTCGCGCGTGGTGGTGGGGCGTGCGGGGGACGGCGAGGTATGTAAATATAACATCAAATTCGCTGCTTCTTCATCGTCAGCGCGTGGGGTAGAGTATATGCACTCGGCATGGGCTCGAGGCGGAGTAGCGGCCCTCGCGGTTGTCGGGACGGAAAAGGATGACTCTGCGGATGGCACCACGGACGTGGGCGCGGTCGTCGTTCGTGCAGAACTCTGGGCATACTGCGAGAGGGAATGGAAAGAACCTTCTGATCCTGCAGAGAGGGATGAGCGAGGCGATGACGCGCTAGCAAGCGATGGACGAGATTGGAGAAGAGAAGTGAGTGTCGCCACAGCTTTTCTCTCCACGTCCGCTGCTACCTCCGCGGATTCTCTCTTCTTTCCCTTGCTGGTCCTTGTCTTGACGCGAGACGCTTCCGCCTTTCGGCTACGCGACTGAGCGCGCGTGCCCTCTGCGATACTGCGTGCTACAGTAGCAGAGTCGGTTCCCCGGTGCCCTAGACGTGCACGAGATCCGGCTGTGGAACGAGAGGGCGCCTGTATGGGGGGATCGGCCGAATTGTGCACGGTACGCGCCTGCTTCAGAGGTGGGGGTCCGAGAAGAGCGGTATAGAGACTCTGAGGCGAATTGGAAAAAGACGCTGCCCCCGTGGGATAGTGGTGGGAACGAGCGGTCGATGACACGGATACGGCTGAGGAGGGAGCGATGCCACCCCTGCGTGTCGGGCTACCTTGGGTAGCAGGGTTGTTATAATAATTGTTGCCCCCCGTGGCCTTGCGCTTGGTGCCGATCAAGCGCGGTGAGGCAACCGACATTGCTCGGGTCTTGGCCTCGAGATCATTCAGTGGAATGTGAGGAATGTTGTGGGCGGCCTTGTACGAGGCGTACGACAGGCGGGCACGGAGGCCACGGACCACCTAGGGAGGTGAGACAGGGGACGTTAGCGTGCGTCAGCTGGATTGGTCACGAGATGGGTGCACGGCGAAGGGGGACAACACATCGAGCAGGACACCAGCACCCTTGGAGGATGGCGGTGGGGCTGCAGGCGCGGGTCGTTGGAGTGCCAACGCGTCTCGCGAGTGCCAGCGAACACGGGACTTACCACGGAGATTTCGGCGTTGGCGAGGAACTTGCGCACGGCTGTCTCTCGTTCCTCTCGCTCCAACGGATCCATGTCTGTCGAGAGCGATGGGCTGTGTGGTCCCATGGGGGGCGACGCAGAGGTCACCGAAGACGATGGGGAGACCATTGGCGCGCGTCGAGCGGTGTGTTGGCGAGGGATATGAGCAGGTCGTGCAGTGGAGTGTGCCGCTGTGATCCTGTACGACGCTGGGAGCGCTTGGTCGCTGTTTGGGACGGCGACGAGGATGCGTTGGCGCTGTGTGAAATGGTGAGGAGCGCGTTAGGGAGCAGCCACGCGCGACGACGCGCTCGTCTTATTCATCCTGATTCCCACGCTTTTAGACCCAGAACTGTTCCGATTTGTGCCTGGTTCCGCATGTAAAATATCCTACTACAGGCTTCGACCTCACACGAAACACGACGAGAACGCATTGTCGTCGTCGTGTCTGGCTCTTACCAGCGGGGGGGCAGGCGCGTGCACCGTCGCCCGTTTCCGGAGCGTGCTGAGCTGGCCTGAAACAACCGGGTCATGTGAGCCGGACAGCCCGAAGCACCACAGCCAAGTCCGACTAATCAGAACGGTGACAGCATCCGGACTTGACGCGGAACGTACGGGTTCATATCAGTCACGAATAGGTTGACGAGCGTGGCAACGGCCCACAAGGGCCTACATCAAATGATCTCCTCGTGATCAAATGCGCCATCCCGAGGCAACGCCAGCCCGTCGTTGCGAGCCCTCACCATCATGGGCAGACGCGTCGCCACATCCGTCAGTGGCAGGTTCTATTTCATCCCAATACCATCGCGGCAAGAATCCGACGCGATCATCACCTCCCATAACATCCACCACTCCTGAAGCGTCCAGCATGGCGACAGCAATGCCTACCTTGGGTGTGAACGTGACACGCCAGACATCCTTTCCCGTATCCACGGGCAGTGTGTCCTGCAAAAAGGAAAGAAATCGGTCTCCCCAATCCAGGCAGACGAGGGGATCCCAAGCTCCAGGTTTACCCCGAACAGATCGGGGTATTTCGACGGTCCGGAACGACTGAGTCATCACCAGCTGCCCAGATGGCTTGCGAAAGCCGACGACAATTTCCTATCCCCCAAAGCAACCATCAGCATGTGTTGACAGACAACTCCAATTGGCGTACTGGCACACCCAGAAGGAATGATTGTAAATAAAACTTGAGAAGTTTTCTAGGCGAGCCTGAGTCGCATACCCTTGATACGTTTGCGGATACGTACTTTTCAAACTTTGCCTCGTCCGACGATCCTCGGATGGTCAGGGATGTCTTCAATTCGACAAAGTTTGCCGTGTTTCCCGAGTATTTTCCTGTGTCACCAACAGTTTTGCATTAGTTCCGCGGAAAACGGCATGATTTGCTGAGCTCACCGCGAACACAATCGACTTCCCCGCCGATGACGATCCTGCGGTCGCCAAGCTTAGTCTTGACGACGCTGCACCACTGAACGTTCGTATTAACGTCCCCACCCCACCCTGGGACATGCGACGAAGAGTTCTCGCGACGGCCTGGGGCCGAGGTCGTGCAGTAAGATTCGAATGCATAACCATAATATGTCTGCCTTCGATGGCGAGGCTCCATCTCATTTCTAAAAGACATGATGAGCATCGCACAGTCCTGGGAAAGAGAGTCTCTTTACTTTTCCTCGAGCTGTGCGTCACTCAAATGTTCCTCAAAGTAAAAGGTCCCGCCGACACGCATGACATTGAGTTCCCAACTGTCTCTCTCTTCGTAGGGCGCTATGAGCAACCTCCCTCACACGAAATAAGATGAACAACCACGCGAGGAAGAAGGGGTCTCACTTGGTCATGATCCCTCTCCAGCTCATGACATGGATATCGGGTGCTTTAGACTGCGATAACGAAGAACTTTTGAACCGCGACCATGCCTGCAAGAGACCATCCAGCCGGCCACGTTCATCAGGTCGCCTGATCCACCGATCATACCCGTATCCAAGGTCAGCTCCACGAGGCGGGTCGATATAATAGCGCAGCGCAGAATCATTGAACTCGAGAATATGGTCAGGTGTGTACGAAAAGGTGAGCAGTTGCGTTGGTTGTTGAAAGGGGGGAGGCTTGGAGGGTGAATGCGAAAGACTTGGGTAGGCTAGAGTAACGCCAATTGGTCGTTTGCGGTCAGGCGGCCCGTCCTCCAACTCTGCCTTTCGTTTGTGTGCCATCGAACACGTGGACGAACGAACGAAAAGTGTTTGTTTATTTCTGAAGCCTTTGCCAAACAATGCCACGTGGTTGAACAAGGATCATCATCTCCGGACGGATTTCCCGACTTTTTGGAAAGGAAACCAAAGTTCTCGTTTCGAATCGTTCTGTATGAAACTCGTCGGAAAAAGGCACATCTCATCCGTCTTTTCGTCACCTCGTGTCTTCCTCGAGGATCGAATGAATTACTCTCGTCGCGTGCACTGTTCTGACTAATTGCCCCTTCCTAGTTCAAGTGCTCCCTATCACCATACTTTTCAGTCTCGACGAGGCCCGACGCAGGCAGACGACTAGGCGCGTAGTTGCGCTGTTGCAGATGCTCAATGACCTGGGTGTGAGGGCAGAAGTTCGTTCTGGATCTGGCGTCGCGTATGCTCATGAACTCATTTCACGCGCGTAAATAGCCGGCCCTTTTCCTGTTCGAGTAAACTTGGCTTCCGCTATGTCTCTCCGAATCCCTTTGGTGGATGTTCAATTCTCCAGCCCTCGGCTCTTGGACATGCTCGGTGGTGCTGCCGGGACGATTTCCGAAGCTTGCGGATGGTTAGAGTTGTCCTGTTTCTCGAACCGTGTCACAGTGCGAACCGAGACTGCGGCGATGCCTCCCTCCTGCAGTGCAAGTGACCTCATCACACCGACACGATTTTACTGCATGTCCAACCCAAGCCCAACATCACCCAGCCCTTCATAAGCCAGCTCAGGTACTTTCTCCCCCAGTCACGCCCTCCCCCTCCCGCATCCTAACGAACTCGACATGATCTTTTGTGCGTATTCTTTCCTCCTCCGTAGTAGTACGACCCAACGTTTCCCCAGTTTCTAGAAAACCCAAACCTACGACGCTCCCCGCCGGTTGGCCCTCGCCTTACCACAACAAATGCTCCCAACCCGACTGCATTTTCCCCAACAACCCACAGACCGCCAAGGGCGTCCACCCATGTCGTGGCGTCCCCGGTGGCTTCTACTGTGAAGGGACGTACAAGATCTCCTCGGCTCGTGCCCAAGACACGGAACGCTATCTCAAGGAACTCGCCGTGGCACGTCGCGCTGCAGAGGAGGTCCAGGAGCAACGGAGACGCGCGACATCCGAGATGCGCAGACCGGATACGAGCCACCGGCGACGGAGAGATGCCCCGAACTCTGTCGCAGTCGACGAGAGGCGGTATGGCTATGCCGGGTATGGACGCGCTAGCCATGCTTCTCGACCGAGCGACAGCGGGCGACCGCCACAGCTTCGCCCGTCCATCTCCACGCACAGACAGTCTTCCCAAGTCGAGGCAGAGTACATCACGGACCAGATCATGATGAAGCTTTACCCAGAACGAAAAATTCAGCCCAGATGGTATGTCGTCCTGTTCGACGCCCGTCAAAACTTCGGACTCATTTGCTCTGCCTCAGGATATAGCTGTGTATTTAACATTTACGCATTCACGTCGACCACTACAATCATGACGATTATTCACATACTAAGTTGCACTAATTTAGCGTACACTTGTACTGGACCTTCATCTGTATCTTGGGCGCGCAACAGCTGGTGCTGTTTTTTTGGTAGTACACCATTTCTCCATAGGGCAATGCGCAGTTTGCACGAACCTCGATGTCAAGCAGATGGCGGCGCCTGACACAGGCGCATGATACAGTGTCAGCTGCCCTGTGATCCAGTGCACATTATTACCACGCCAATCGTGGGTCCAGAACGACGCCACACGGTGATCCCGGCGTGGTACAGTGCACGTAGAGCTTCGAATGACCATTGCCAGTCTTGTAGGGAAATCCAGACCCAACATAGTCCAGTCGTCTATCTCACGTCCTCGCCCCTGTCTTTCCTTGCGTCCAGGTCGTCATCATGTCCGAGGTGAGTCGACCATTGGCGTCGATGTACCTCTCCGGCATGAACCCCATTGGTGGACGGTGGGTCAACCCAGACACCATCCCCGTCCCTGGCCACTACTCGCCCCGAACACAGCAGCGGCATCAGAGGCAATGCATCGTTTGTCATGAACGCGTCTCTCAAGGCCTTTTGGAGTGGAACACCCTTCGTACACGCCACTGTCACGTTCCCCGAGGTCGCGTGCCAGTACGAGCCATCCCTCCCACTGTTCGGCCATCAGCGATCCCCACGAACGGCGTGGTTTGCCAGTGGCACCATCCGAGTACTTGTCGCCTCGAGGTAGAGCATCGACGCGCGGTCGTCCGAGTATAGTAGTGCGTCGTGAACATGAGCCCAACATCCGCGAAAGGAGCGTACCCGTTCCAACCGCAGCGAGAACAAAAACGCGCCGATGGCACTGCTCGGAAAAAAAAAGTATCGTACTTTATCTCTTTTTTGGTGACAGACTCGCGCCAACGTTTCTTTTGAGCGAGCTTCGACGCGCAAGAAAGAAAGAAAAAAAGAGTCAACGTCATGATATCACTCGCGCGATGCGATCGTCGACTGACCTCGCGATCGCCGACACCCGCAGTCGATCGGAACAGCTTCGGGACCGCTTGTCCAACAAGTCCCGAGCAGAGCTGATGACGAGGGTCTTTGGGTGAGAGGTGTAATACATCAATGGAAATGGCGTGAGTGGCGCGAACACACTGGCACAACTAAGAGTGAATTGTCTTCTTGATGAAATTCACAGACGAAAGCCGCGATCAACATCGGGAGCGCCGCGGTGTGATGAAACATTACGAAGAGTGAGAGGTGCACCACGAAAAACACAGACAGCAATAAAGATACTATACAAAGATGCAAGGCGAGTCTACACATCCGTCTAAGACATGGTCAGCTATGCGACGACACCGCAGGAAACATCGCGCCGCTGTACACCTTCTTCGCAAGGCGGTCGCCGTCATCACCTGAGCGTACACGCTTGCGTCCCGTAACAGATTGGGGAAGAATGAAATATCGCTCGATTGGGGGCCGTTTAGATTTAGGCAAGCTCGGCAAGGTGGAAAAGGCACTAGACGTGGGACTGGTTGGATTGGAATGAACGAGCGACTCGATCG
>JBBPTZ010000153.1:0-29073 GCA_038094315.1 Phylloporus cf. tubipes
TCAAAGTCGGCGGCTGACACCCACTAGCTTATAAAGCTAATTCTTCTTGCTCGCCATTTTTCCTCTAAAGACTTTGTTCGTGTCTCAACTTGCATCAACACATCACCATGAGCTATTGCAACCTCTTCGAACTTCAGACAGCAGAGGCCTTCGACAAGAGTGAGGACCATCGAGGCACGTCCATCGGCGAGCGTCCTATCGTTGGTATCAACACGCAATCGAACGAGAAGATTATCAACATTGGTACCGCAATCACTGGATTCTCCAAGCGGGAGGATATCGCGGCAAGTAGTGTCATTCCTACGAACTGTTGATACTTGACACTCGCCATTCAGAAGTCCCCTCTTCTCCGCGACCCGTGCACAGGCGCTCCAGCAAATGTGCAGACCAAGATTTTTTCCAGGTTTAAATCGGCAAAAAACAACCTCACCAACCTGTTCAAGATGACCAGTCGTACCTCTTCGATTATTCCGAGCTTTGACCCTTTCGCCAGCCTCCGTATCCGACAACGTGGCGTGCCGTTTCCGCTACTGACACCAGTGACTCAGCGTGACATCCCCAAAGTCTGTTTTGTCTCGGTGTTGGACTCATTTCCTTCTGCGCGAACTGGATCGGAGGTAATCTCTTCCCTCGTCGCACGTGGCAAGGAGGCTGTTGAAGGGCATTTCGATGACGATGACGACTTCTCCATCTTACGATGCGCAGCTGGAGCTCAACCCCCGACATTGCTGGCGCTGCCTCTCACTTTACCGCCGTCCCGACGCATCCCTCCCTTTACATACCTTCTCAGCGAGCTTCCTACGATCGAGGAGGAAGTTGGGAATCCGACGATTGATGGCGAAGATTTGCTCATGAAACCGGAGAAGCCTGTAGCATCCAGCTCACGTGGGTCCCTGACGAGCTACTCAGAGGCGACATACGATGCGATACTAGAAGCCGAGTTTGCGAATTTCTCTTTTGACTCGGATGACATTCAAGACTGGTCTGACGAGGTAGAACGGGAGAAACAGGCGAAGCTGGACGCCCACTTTGCATATGTCTCGGCGGCTCTGGCGGTTCCCGTTCCGAAGCTTTCTGCCTACTTCACCGTCGACGAGAAGAAATTCGTCAGCTGTCCTTCGCCTGTCAAGACCGATATTTCTGAGACGAACATGTCATCTACAGATTTTTCCCTAGTGACGAGCGTTGACGCAGAGGAGGATCAACCTCAGCTTTCACCTATAATACTTCACGGACTTCGCAGAGTGAGGAGCCACGAGGATCTTAGGGTTTGTTTTGTTTTACATCATGATTGCATCCCTTCTTTGATGCCGCGCACAGAACCTGCGGGTGATGGCAGATATCGGCGATTCGTTCTCGGATCTGTCATTTGATATCGACGCATCAGACCTGACTGCTGCCGAATGCAAGACTGGGACGTTGCATAGGTCGATGAAATGCAATGACCTTCGGGTATGATAGCCTTTGATCTCTGAACACTTGTGCTTGCCTAATCCGTGTTTAGCAGTCGTTCATGTTACTGGAATCCGGGATACACTCGACCTACATGTCATAGTCGACGTTTAAGCCTCTTGGGACTCTTATGCTTTGTGCTGCAGTCGTGGGGCCGCATTTTCTCGGACATCTCTAGATCCCAAATATGTACGATGAGACGTTTTTTCACCCTCGTCTGCGCTCTGAGAGGCCGGTTCTTCCAATTCGGTAAGTCAAGTAGAGGACGAAAAAACTTTGAATGTCCAGTGAAAATGTTATTGAGGATACCAAATGTCAATGCACGCTAGATGCGCTGAGGGATGCTACTGTCTGTTCGTTCGTCAACCAACTACGCAGATGCAGGGTGGCTAGTTTATTTGTGTACGATTTACCAAGGCTCCCAAATATCGTCCCTCCGACTTGGACCTTTCATCGAACGTCTGTAAAATTGTCGTGGCTGGTTGTTGGTTCACCAATCCACTGATCGCCGGCAGTGGATGAACGCAGCCCAGGGATCCATTCAGAGATTAAACATAATACACAAACCATGTCTTGAACTGCTACATACAGGTAACAGATAAAAATACTAGGCCGGTGCAGCGACGGTGACGGGTGCAGCAGAAGCTACTACTTTCTCAGCTCCGGTGGGGGCGTGATCCTTTCGTCGTCCCGAGGATGCATTTGAGCCTTCTGGTGAACTCGAGTGATTGATCTTGGCCCTTTTCTTCTTCTTGAGCAGGCCTAACAAGTGCATGATTGAGTCGTGAATCCTCGCTCGAGGGATGAAGTGTACGTACCTGCAGACACAGCCGACTTTACGTTGTCGATGATTTCCTGGCTCTCTTCGAGGTATTCTGTGTCGTCGAAGCGATGTTTTTGGCCGGCCAACGACTCTGGATCTGCAGAAGCGATCTTCTTTTCGAGGGTTTCTAGCTTTGTCTTTTTGGCCTCTGCTGTGGCTTTCTTGCGTTCCGCTTCGTTTTCCATATAGTCGACTAACCTGGATGTGGGTCAGACGGTGCGTCAAGGAAGTGAAACGAACGCGCCGTTTGGCAGTCTTGATCGTGCTCAGCCTGCGACCGCTGAGGTCCCTGCACGAGTCGTTGTTATTCGTCTTTTGGCTGCTCATGCGACCTCCGGCGGCACGGAGCTGCGAGCCAAAGCCACCCTTTCCACCGCGGAGACGGGGAACGATGCGGAGAGTGACGAGATCGGACGCGTCGCCGTGCAGTTCCGAGACACGAGTGTCTGGGTTGAGCGAGCCACGGTGAGGTGAGATGTACAGCGCATCGGGGGCAGGGAGGTCTGAATAGCGGAGCGAGAGGAGGGCGTAGAGATCGTCGACGCGGGTGTCTGAGGGGACGCGGAGAGAAAGCGTAGGGAGAGGAGGAAATGTGGAGAAGAGGATGCTGGTGGTAGACATGATAGTTATTATTATGGCAAGTGTTTCTTGGAAAGGGGTCACGACCTTAATCATGTTGCACCTCATCAAACAGCAAGAACCGCTCTTCGTCTGGCCAATCCAGCTCTGTATTGCGACGACTTTGACCACCTATCTCATGTCCGTCTTTACGGGCAATGTCTCGCAGGTGGACAGACTCTGGACATTCCTTCCCACCATGTATACGGCCTATTATGCTCTGCTTCCCCTCTGGCCCATTTACGGTGCCCCAGGGATGTCCAAGGCAGTCGACACGTCTTTCGTGGGTACCTTTAGTCCTCGGGCGTTGCTCTTGCTCGCTCTAGTCGTGAGTGCTCCGTAAATCCTGTGACTCGGTCTGATGCACAAGAATCCAGGTCACTTGGATGTTCAGGTACGTTGGGCCCCATCTAACTGAACGACCGCTATAGAGTGCATCTCTCAGGCTCTCATACAATACGTTTCGTCGAGGACTTTTTAGTTTGTAAGTGTCTCCTAGCTGGACCGAAAAGGGGACTCATGGTTGGATTAGCAACGACGAAGACTACCGGTGGCAGATCGTGCGCGGCAAGATGCCACATTGGCTGTTTCAAGTTTTCAGCTTGACGTTCATTGGTAAGTTCAGCTATCGGTGCAGCATTCAATCATTACCATAGTGTCCAGCGGTGATTCAAAATATCATTCTCTTTCTCCTTGGTGTTCCGACCAAAATTGCCGTTACTCAACCGCACACGTGTTTGGGTGTCTCTGACGTTGTTCTCGGTGCCCTTGGATTTCTCGCCATTTGGACAGAGTTCGTCGCGGACAATCAACAGTATTCTTATCAGACGTTCAAGCGCTCTGGTAAGTTGAATGCGAACGAATGGATTGGGGCACGCATCGCGTGGACAAGGCGGGATACCGAGAGAGGATTCGTGACGAGGGGACTGTGGGCGTGGTCGAGGCACCCCAATTTTGCCTGCGAGCAAAGCTTCTGGGTAAGGATTGTATGTGTTGCACGTGAATCACGGATTGATTGACTAGATCATCGTCAACTTGATCCCGCTGGTATGCGCGGATGGACCGTGGGGCCAAGAATGGCCGAGGTCGCTTGAGTCGCTGGCACCACTCGCTCCAAGCCTAGTGCTGTGTACGCTGTTTTTCTTTTCGACCGCGTTCACAGAGTCGATTTCGTTGACCAAGTACCCGGTCGCGTACAAGGCGTACCAGCGGCGTGTTGGGATGTTCGTCCCGCTGTTCACTGTGGTGCGAGGTGCGGTGTTGAGTGTACGGGGAAATAGAGAAGCGGTAGACGAGCTCGTGTTTGGACAAGCATAGTACCACGATTGTAAAATGTGTATGAGTAACAAGTGACCGGCTGAAAACGGAGCGGAAATGAACGAGATATTCTGATATTCTGGTCGTCACGCTGTCACAATTCGAAGCTTCCTCGATCTGCCGTGAGCGTGCCGAGTCACAAATTAGCGCGCCCATGTGTGACACCACTGTGACCGACGAAGTCATTGTGTCACGGTAGGGGATAGTATTACATAATTCGGCCGAGATAGAAAAAGAAGAAAAAGTCGCGATTTGAACTGCAACGATGGCCTCGATCGCAACGCGTCTCTCTGCGCGCTCTCTGCGCACCCTCGCTCGTCGCTCCACCGCCAGCCTCGGCGCCCCTTCCCTCTCCCTCCTCCCCCGCTCCTCCGTCCTTGCCCGTCCTCAGTTCCAGGTAAAATTTGGACTTTTTTCTCTTTCGCTTGCTTACACCTCGCACAAGACTCTTCCCGCGCGGGGCATCAAGACCCTCAACTTTGCGGGCACCGACGAGGTCGTCTACGAGCGCAGCGACTGGCCACTCTCTAGGCTTCACGACTACTTCAAAAACGACACCCTCGCCCTAATCGGCTATGGTTCTCAAGGCCATAGTCAGGGCCTGAATGCGCGTGACAATGGCCTCAACGTCATCGTCGGCGTCCGAAAAGACGGCGAGAGCTGGAAACAGGCCGTCGAGGATGGTTGGGTCAGTCTTCTCCTTCCTCCTTTACCACCCTCCCTTCACCCGTCTTCCATAGATTCCGGGTAAAACCCTCTTTCCCATCGAAGAAGCCATCAACCGTGGGACGATCATCATGAACCTTCTTTCCGATGCCGCACAGTCGCAAACTTGGCCCACCATCGCACCCCTCGTCACGAAAGGCAAAACCCTCTACTTCTCCCACGGTTTCTCCATCGTCTACAAGGACGATACCCATGTCATCCCTCCTCCTGATGTCGACGTCATCCTCGTCGCACCAAAGGGCTCAGGTCGTACCGTCCGCACCCTTTTCAAAGAGGGCAGGGGTATCAACTCCAGTATCGCAGTCTTCCAAGACGTCACTGGCAACGCAAAGGATAAAGCCGTTGCTCTCGGTGTCGCCATCGGCTCTGGCTACATGTACGAGACAACCTTTGAAAAGGAGGTCTACTCTGACTTGTACGGTGAACGAGGCGTGGTATGTCTTCATTCCGATACCTTTACGCCTCTATACTTACCCCCTTGAATAGCTCATGGGTGCCATTCGTAAGTTTTCTTGTCGACAGCTTCAGTGACACGCTCTCATGTGACGAATAGAGGGCTTGTTCTGTGCGCAATACAAGGTCCTCCGTGCCAACGGACACACCCCCTCAGAGGCATTCAACGAGACCGTCGAAGAGGCCACTCAATCTCTTTACCCCTTGATAGGTCAAAAGGGGTGAGTGCCTACTCCCTCATCCAAGCCCTCGTCAAACCCTCCCAACAGTATGGACTACATGTACAATGCTTGCTCTACCACTGCTCGTCGTGGAGCACTCGACTGGGCTCCCGTTTTCGAAAAGGCAAACCTCCCCATCTTCGAGAAACTCTACCAGAGCGTCAAGAATGGTACTGAAACTCGTAAATCCTTGGAATTCAACGGCCGTGCGACATACCGTCAAGACCTTGCCAAAGAGCTTAAAGAGATTGACGACCAGGAAATCTGGAGAGCCGGTGAGATCATTGCTTTTCATGTCACTCGTGGTGTCGCTCAGTTAAGATATCCAGGCAAAGTCGTCCGTTCCCTGCGTCCCGACTACAAGGCCGAGTAGATGGTTACTGACTCTATATCCTAACGTGATACCGCTGTGGGCTGTTGTTTTGTTTCTACTAGACTTTGTTGAGCATGGTTGCTTCGTGCTCAGCCAAAAGCACCATTTGTGCAGTCGAGGATCGTTGCATGTACATTTATTGCGAGGGTGGTCAAAAAAAAAACCCTAGTTCGTGACCTGAATTCTACGCGTCCTGCAAGGACTGGGACCGATTGTTCCAAATGTGTGCGGCGCTCCTGTTGCAAGACATCCGTGCAAGCCGTCCAGTGCTTCGTGGCTCACAAGGTTGATCCTCTCAAGACTCGACGGCCATGGACAAGGATAACCGTGACGACTTTACATTTGCCAAACTTTCCGACGTAAAGTTACCAGTGACCTTTCGAATGTGCGCACTGATTCTGGCTGATGTCCCAACGATTTGTGTCCAACGCATCCTTGATATAGCTCACAACTCGAGGGAACAAGACCACGAAAGTCAATCTCGGACGTTCTGGAGAACCCAGAATTGAGGTTTCATGGCGCTCAATCATCGTACGACCTCTCCCACTCCTTCTTGCGTCCGACAGGACTGACATCGAGCCAGATCACTCTCAGATCTCTATGTCACTTGTCAGCTGGTAGCTGACAACAAACCTTTGACAATCCCATTCAGGACGTCCTTCAAGGCATTTAAAACCAGTTATACGCATGTACTGCCTTTCAAGCGCATACCTACTCACTCATGTTCATCGACAGCTGGAATGAATGGGTATCCCTCCCAATACGGTATTGCGATCTCCCGCTGAACTCGCAGATCACCCTGACCGTGTGGGATATTGGAGCGCCACGCTCCGCTGTTCCGGTGGGTGGCACCACCTTCAGACTGTTCGGAAAGAAATGGTAGGCCTGCGTATTCAATCTATGACCTGCTGCTCATCATGTGATCCAGGACCCTGCGAAGAGGTAAACACAGACTTTTGCTGTGGCCTGGTAAAGAGGCAGATGGTTCAGTGGATACAACCACACCCAGCAAACTGGGCACGAGGGATGAGATGGGTCGGTTAGAAAAGGTGTGTATTTGCCAATTTACGCGATCCTCGCCGAGCATCACACTTTACTACCCTAGCTCGTGAAAAAGTATGAACGAGGGGATCTCCCAAAGTCAGATTGGCTCGATAAAATGGCTTTTCGAAGGATGGAAGAGATACATGCGGTGGGCGTTCGTCCAGACTCGTGGCTGGCGTCATAGCTAATTGTTATAGGCCGAGACCGCAAAGTCCGAAAATATGTTCTTATATATCGATCTGCCTCGCTTCGACTTTCCTGTGGTCTTTAGCGAACCCGCGAGTATACTTGGACGTCATGCGAATTATGAAACTGACAGAGCTGGACAGGAGTCCCAAAACACGCCGCCAACTTCCATTACACCAACGACAGTTGCCCAAACACCCGCTGCACCTGTTCTTCCCCCATCGTTCGCGACTGATCCTCATATGTGGGCGGTCCTAGATCCCGAGATGGCACGCGAAAATCCCGTAGAGGATAAACATCGTCGTCTGGTCCGGAGTCATCGGAGTAGTCCCTATGACAGAGAGCTCAAACCGAATGCCAAGATCAGAGATGAACTGGGGGTAAGTGTCCTGGCCTCTACTATGTACGCGCACCTCGCCAACATCGTTGCCTTAGGAAATCCTTGGCTACCCTCCTTCACAACCTCTCACTTCAGAGGAGAAAGACTTGATCTGGAAGTTCCGCTTTTATCTTGCAAGGGACAAGCGTGGATTGACCAAGTTCCTGAAATCTGTGACTTGGAGAGATCCGTCGGAAGTCAAACAGGCGGTCGAGGAGTTATTGCCCATGTGGACGGAGGTGGATACCGATGACGCCCTTGAGCTTCTGGGACCTGGTACATTGGACTCGCGCGTAAGAGCGTTTGCGGTCAGACAGCTTAATCGTGCCGACGACGACGTGACTATACCATTTCCCATCACTGTTCTTCTGGTCTCATTAACATGACTGCTTTAGGAACTCGTGTTGTATTTACTCCAGCTCGTTCAGGCGCTCAAGTTTGAGAGCGCTGCGAGTGATCAGCGGTCGTCACGGTCGACGACGAGCGCGATATCGTACGACGACAGTGGACTGTCAGACTTTTTGATTGTTCGCGGAGTAAAGAACCACGTATTGGGTAACCGACTGTATTGGTACCTCATGGTCGAGGTTGCCCTGGAAGATAGAATGGTGGCGAAAATGTATGGCAGAGTTGTGTTCAAGTTTCTAAGTAAGATACTCGAGGTGCGCTTGGTCTCGTTTTGGTGGACAACTGGATGCTCATGCTCGCTGTAGTCGGAAGGTGGCAGTGAGCGGCGTGAGCTCATGCGAAGACAAGGAATTATGGTCGAGACTCTGGGAAAGCGCGCGCGCGACCTCAGGACTTCGAAAGACCCTCGGCCAAAGAAGATCGAGAAGCTGCGTTCGTTCATAAACGACTCAAAGAATGGCCTTATGAACATCTCCCCGCTCCCTCTGCCTTTGAACGCTCGGATCGAGATCACCGGTATCAATGCAGAGAAGTCTTCGGTGTTCAAATCCAATCAATTCCCCTTCTTGCTCTATTTTCAATGCGTGGATGGTTCGGAGTATCCTGTCATGTTCAAAGATGGAGATGACATGCGACAGGACCAATTGGTGCTGCAGCTCTTTACTCTCATGGACCAGTTGTTGCAAAAGGAGCACTTGGATTTGAAACTGATGCCGTACGACGTCCTAGCTACTGGGCCATTGCAGGGCATGGCCCAGTTTATTCCAAGCAAGACGATAGCAGCGATTGTCAGCGAACACGGAACGCTACTAAATTATCTGCGTGCGAGCCACCCAGACGAGGGAAGTGTGGGTACGTATGGTGTTGAGCCGAGTGTCATTGACACGTTTGTCCGCAGTTGTGGTACGTCTTTTTTTCGTTCCGTGTTCCGAGAATGGTCGTCGACCAAGCTGTAGCTGGTTATTGCGTCGTCACGTACCTCCTTGGCGTTGGAGACCGCCATTTAGATAACTTATTACTCACACCTGATGGTGAGTTTTTCTCTTGTAATCTTGCTTATCTTCAAAAACGTGATTGATTACCCTTATTTAGGGCACTTCTTCCATGGTATGATAGTGTTTCACACTTGTGTCGTGCAGCTAATGCGCATCGAATTATAGTCGACTTTGGATATATCTTTGGTCGTGACCCGAAGCCATTCCCGCCTCCCGTCAAAGTATGCAAAGAGATGGTCGATGGGATGGGCGGCGCGCAATCCACGCACTATGCACGATTCAAGAACTTTTGTTTCACAGCCTTCACCATTCTGCGCAAGAGCGCCAATCTGATTCTGAATTTGGTCGCTCTCATGGTCGACGCCAACATACCCGATATCAAACACCGTGATGTCCACGAACAAATTCAAGAAAAGTTCCGGCTTGATCTCACGGAAGAGGAAGCCATCAAACATTTTGAGGCGCTGTTGAACGAAACGTCGTACTTTACGGTCGTGCTCGATCGGATTCATGACTTGGCGCAGTATTGGAGAAGCTGAGCTGGTCATGTGCATTGGCGAGATGAACGCTGCGTGGAGTCAGGCCTTACGTATTATCTGTGGACGCGCACAGGGCTGTAAGATGACATGCGCATAGCACGGTAGGCAGTGAAGATCAACTTGGCTGGTCATGGTACGAATGGGGCTAGAATAGTCTAAAGCGTCGTGGGTGTCGAACCGAGGACATGTATCATCTGTCCTCGTAGGATTAATCGTTCGGAGCTTGCAATATTCCACCCCTGCGCGTCGCTTCGCCATTTCGAATACCTCATGTATTAACGGCTGCCACCAGCCGTTCAAACGCGTCAAACCACAGATCTTCCTCGATAAATAGGACGCCACGAAGGAGCTGGTACGCGGGACGCCGCGGCACTTCTGCAAGGAAGTGCCAGCGCGTGGAGTCCGCGCATCAGACGTGTCGCATGGATCGCGTTGGCTGGTGCCATTTGACATCGTGGTCGCCTCGCCAGGTGACTATGGCTGCGGCGGGCGGACGGTGAATTCCAGCAGTGGACTCGGCGTGTCGAACTCTTGCCAACTTGAATGCACCCTTCAAGGCAAAGGGGGCTGATCGCCGAGCTGAACGGAGTCCGCGACTTGGGGCCGTCCTTTCCGAATAAAGCATATCAACTTTCGACGTCAACTTCAACCACGCTGTGTACCTCCGAGAAGACGTCAAGCAGTACCGATATTTCTTACATCGACATGTCCGGGGACCATCACATCTATCGGGCAGATGAACGGCGCTTGGCACCTCGACTTCGGCATGAACCCCACGTCGCGTTTCCCGTGTCACCGGGTTTTTCATTTTTTAGCTGGTTCGCCTCGACAATCTCTAAAGACACCATCATTCGATTTTCCGGGAATTCGGAACGGTCCTCCAGCGTCTACGAATTCCCAGTCGATAACCTGGTCACCGACCCTTGTCTTAAAGGATGTCGGCGTGTGATATAGCCCGAAGCTCGCGATCAGAGGGTGGCAGCTCTTGATAGCGTGATACGATCGTAATGGGACCCTAATGTTTTCACCCAAACACTACTGATGAGCCTGGCATGCGGTGCACGTCATGTACCAACGCATGGTCGCTCCATCGATCCGGTCCAGGATATCGCGAAAAACAGCGTCCGTGGCAAGCGAATATCAGCTTCCAAGCAGGATGAAGCTGGTATGACGCTGTTGCCGGTATTCCGGTCTTCAAAGAAACCACGCCTGGTCCATTGTTGCGTCAATATACTATCACGTCTTCAAACTTTCTTGGCACTACTCTTTGGATCCGCCGTAAACCAGGACCTTTTCCATGGCAACTTCGATAAGCTAATCAACGTTCGGCTTGGTTAAACATCCGGGACACTGGATGGTTTCGCTGGCGCTCTTCAGGGATGCTCACCATGGTATGTCTGATTTTTCACGAGATCTCGGTCGCTGCGATTTTGCTCCAAAAGTGCAAACCACAACGTACCTATTCAACATGTTTTCACCTCAGAATGGCAACTACAGGGTCCCGTAGGATATTATTCAGCCCCTAGGCTAGCCAGCACCAATGGCCGGGTTGCTCTCCGGTGCCAATGGACGTTACGCCGTTGACCTCCATCCAACCATCCCTTCACATGGTCGATTTGGAGAGCCCTCCACGGCGCTTTCTGGATGCTTAAATGTCAAGCAAGCGAGCAACCGGACAGAAAACAGCATTCATACCTACATCGCTCTACCGTCGTATACTCTCACTATTCTCCATGGCTTACAACAAGGACTTCACAGATGCGGTAAGGACACAGTCCATCTGGACTGATGAGGAATGATGTTGACTACATATTCATAAACAACAGGACGTGGCCAAGCTCTGTGAACATGCAGCGCTCGCGAACCACCACCAATATCATTACTATACTTGTGGTTGGGTGACAGGCCAGGCCATTTGCAGCTCGCTTGTTCAAGGTCCCAACATCCCGGAGCACCTGCGTACCCACCACGGTGTCGTAGGTTCAGGCGAGACAAACCTGACGTGCTGCTGGGTCAGATGCTTCACTACAATGAGGAGAGAGAGCTTGATGAGACATATCAACGAGATTCATCTCGAACTGAAGTTCCCGTGCCCCAACCCTGATTGCCCCGAGCAGTTTACTCGCCAGTACACGATGAACAACCATGTGTCGAGGAAGCATTCGGGTAACTGAGTGATGTCGTTCGCCGGTGAGTGGCCTTGTTTTCCATTCGCCTTTGAAACGCCATTCATGACCATTCCTACAGGAACGCATCCAAGTCTTGTGGTTCTTGAAACAGCGTCGTTACTGGTTGCCTGGTGTAGCATTAATGCGTATTTGTCTAATCGGCCTCGTGTATCCTAATTCATCAATGCATCAGGCTTCTAATCGACACTTCTATCACCTTGAATACCAAATCTGGAGTGTTCCTTGGTAAGCTGTACAACATGGACGCCGCCGCGTGCCAAAAGAATTTGATCATACCAGCGTGATTGTTGGCCGGATCTGTCTGGAATGCGTGAGTTCATCATGGCTTGCTGCGGGTTCGATGCGATGGTCCGACCGACGTTATCGTAGAACAGGGGTATGTCGCTTTCAATCCTACGCTCCACCAGCGCCCTGATTTAGGGCTGCAGTCTGCTGGACCCACAGCGGGGGTGAAGCTTTGAAGCCTGAATCCTTAGTAACGTACCTCGTTAGTATTCTGCAAAGCACCATGTGAGTGTTTTTTTTTTGACTTCCGTCCAGCTCTTAAAATTAGCTTGTACAACTTCGAGCACTGCAATATTGACATGAAACTTTTTGACGAAGTCTCGGCACGATTTATGAATTCAAATAGGTTGGTTATTTGCTAAGGAGTCACGCTGGCGTCGCTGGAGGTGCTGACGTCAAACTTGAACTTTCCCTCTTCTCTCTCTTTCTGCTCTTTGGGTCTCTGGGTGCACATCCTTTCCCCCAAGTAAGCTAGTGCGCTTATACACTTCTATGCTTGTATCTGGGTGACGGAGGCTCGCATGTTCGAACCGTCGTCGATCCAAGCAAACTCATGTGCTGCCGCGTTGAGACGAGGGAGAACTCGATGAGACACATCAATGACATTCATCTCGAATCAAGATTCAAATGTTCACCCGCCAATAACACGATGCAAAATCACGGTGGGTCCGACGCAGCGGGAAATTACTTCGATCATATCGCTCGCTGGCAAGCGGCTCATCCTACAGTACCTGGTATTCCCTTTCAGTACTCGGGGGGTGACTTACCGAATATAATTCACCCATCAAAGGAAATTCGACCCCTAATGTTTACCTATATATGGTAAGAGTCGCCTTCAAATTAAATCTATTCCCCATTCATCCAAGGTGCTAGTATCGCTCCGCTTACCGGATTTGTCTGAGCCAGCCAAGATGATGGCCGCCCGAAAGATCTCCGAGACTCAAGTTGGAACGTTCCTTGGCATGCTGTGTTACACCAGGCCATCCGCCGGAGGGCGTTTTGGAGCGCTTAAACTCCACGATGGCTTGCTGTATGGTCGAGACCGATCATCGCCGGACCACTAGGCGCTCGAGCTGGTCCTATCCCCCCTAGTTGAAAGACGAAAAGTGAGGTGCATTCGTCGTCTGCTGGTTGTTTTGACCGTGTTGTACGAGTTCCAACATCGCCGAAATACAGCCTCGCAACACCAGACGGAGCAGACAATTCCATGGACTTCAAGTGATACTGGGTTCGTCAGCGCTCCGGAGCTCGTTCCTGGGGCTCTAAATTAGAACGTGGGACCTTGGCAGGCAGGCTTTTGCCCTCAGGATCCAATATGGTTTATAAAGCGACACGGTATGTGTGCTGGCCATGATCAATCTACCTGCAGCTCCCCCCATGATGGATACCGTCCCCAGAGATGCCCACGACCCCAATTCTAGCTTCGCGCATTGGCCGCACTCGGTTTATATGCCGGTCATGTCCGGTCATGCACCAGCGACTGCTCCTGTTCCTATGCCAGGACATCTAGCCCCAGGTTCGCCATTCACTACTTCCAACAGGTGAGAATCTTACACCACACGTAAAGCATGCCGGAAACTGAACACATCCAGACCTTACCAACCGGACACCCTTAGGGCCTTCTTTGATATTCCTTACCACCCACTACACCAAGATTGGACCACGGAGAGTGAGCAAGGGTTCAGGAGGGAAGGAGCATTCATGGTCTTACTGAGCACGCAGGAATGGATGCGCACACGGACCAGCCCGTCGAACAACAATTTCTACTTGGGATGGCCGACTGGGATCTGAGCTTTCCTGGGTTTTCGGGCCTACCTCCATTTACATATAATGGTCATCCGTTGATGGAAGACCCGGAATTTCCGGTGGAGAGTTTCAGCCCCGTGCCAGGGGTGGAAATTACAGATTCCATGTTCCTGGATCTACTCCGACCTGACTTCGATACACAGGGGGTCCGGGAAAGCCTCCACAAAGATGTAGGTTGTCTCTCTTGCGCAATGGAACAAAGGACTCAGATTGTTGTAGCTCAGCGACACCACCTACGTTTGTCAGTGGTGTGTCGACAGTTCACCATGCAACGTAACCTTTCCATTCAAGTCGGATGGCAACATGAAGCACGCCATTTCCCAGCACCTCAGCAGGGTCCACAACCTCCACCCGGCAGCTGGGAAAGCGAGTCAAAAGTGTCTCTGGCGTGGATGTGCAAAGGAGCTCAAACAGGAAAGCATTGTCCGACACATTCTCACCGTGCACTTGCATGTCACGACGGCGTGCAAGGCGTGTGGAACGTCCTTCGCTCGCCAGGATTCTCTCCAGAGGCATGTGAGGAACTCGTGCGCAGCCAGTAAAGAGGAGCGGTAGTTTCACGAATGGGCTCGGGCGCCTTGGTTCAACACCACCCGACCCCCTGGATATCTCGTATATATGTTGAATGGACGGTTTTTTGGGACTTTTTTGGGCCATAACGATCCTGCTCTGCAAAAATCTAAGCATAGCCAGTTTCTAGCATCTTTTTCGCGGAATCCCGCGGCACCTACACGGCAGAAATGAAAAAAGCGCATGCCCAAGTGACAAGGGCGTGGTCTAGCCATGTTTGACGCGCAACGTCTTCCAAAGCCTGTTTTCCACCTCTTCGATCGTCTGCCGTGGCGTATTGAGGCTGGTCATGAAATACGCCACGTTGCCCAGTGTCCTGTAATGTATTCCGAACGGCGCACCACCTGGGGCAGAGCTGAGAGCACCACTGTCGCTGGTGGGACTCTCAATGGATCGAAGCAGGCTTTGCGCAGAGCAAGATGCATAGCCTGCATAACCTGAGCAAGGCGTCGCTACACGAGTAAGGACCTTACCAGCGTCATCGTCCTTGAACTTGATGACAAGCACACTCCCCAACGTCATCGCCTCTTCCACGACGGGTAGCCTCGAGACGGAGTTGACAAAGTCTGGGTCCCAGAAGCTCCAGACTACCGCTGATTCGGGCCGCTCGTCACGACTCCATTTTTCGCGCGCCAGACGCCATGCCTCTTGCTGAGAGAGCGTCTCCATCAGATCGAGCGTCTTGTTTGCGACTTGACAGCCGACCGCGTGCGCCGTGTAGCTGTGACCGTGTAATAACGCGTTCACCTTGGACTGACCATTGAACGCCTGGAAAACACGCTCGGAGGCGAGCGTCACGGAAAGGGGAAGGACACCACCAGTAAGAATTTTTGCATAGACGGCAATGTCCGGATAGACGCCGAGAAGGGGACCACAAGACTTGACCCCAAGGCGATACAGGCCAACAAACACTTCGTCAAAGATGACGGGCAGCGGATTTTCAAAGAGCGATTTGTCTCGAACCGCGTCGACCATGATACGCTGAAAGAGCGGATCGACAAAGATCATCCCCCCCGCACCCATGACTATTGGCTCCAGGACGAGTGCGGCCAGCTTTCGTTCTCCGTTTCGACGGAGGGCTTGCAAAGTATTCTTGACGTGCGTTCGGTATGTATTGGCGAGTGACGAGCCAAGTCGGGTCTCGACATCATACAAAGAATGCAGGTCATCGAATGGGACGCAAAGCGCCGATGCAGAAACTGGGGTTGGGACGGTGACAATAACCTCGCCGTTTTTAATTGAGACGGTCGGCGGCTCGAACCAAAACCCTTTGGACTCATGCCATTCGCACGTATACACCCCTTGTTCTGTCGCATCCATCGCTCCAATCGTATCACCATGATAGCTTCCCTTCAAGCCTACGATCCAGAGATCTTTCTTGTCGTGGGGTGTCAAATCCTTTTCTATAATTGAGAATGATCGCAGAGCCATCTTGATTGCGACCTCCATGCCAGTGGACCCATTATCAGAGAAGAAAACGCGCGAGGCCCAGCCCGCGCCAGGTCCTGTGTGCAATAGACGTTCCGCCAGTTTGAGTGCGGGTAAATGAGTCGCCTGAGGAAACATGACATGTCCGTATCGCCCTGCAGCACTCGCTGCAGCCAAGGCAAGGGAGGGATCAGCATGCCCGATAGCTTGAGTCCACCAGGAAGCGGAACCGTCTAGCTTGGGATCAAGTAGGGAGGCATCCGAAGATGGATTATAAACACTGAAGAAATCCGCCCATCCGCTGTCGATCACGGTGACGTCCTTTTCCGACTTGACCAGACCGTGTTGTACGAATGGCCACCAGATAGTGTCCAAAGTCCGACGGGGCATGGAATCTAGCTCTTCGATCCGATGCGCGTGGCGCTCGTCCAAGTGGTGCAGGGTGGAAAAAACCTCGCCGTCAAGACTGTTGGGAACTAACCTTGCGTAGTAAGATTCTGTGGCGGAGATGTCTTCATCGATATTTCCATGGCGAGTGGGAGGGGGGTCCAGTGATGTGACAAGTACGCCGCGTTCAGCGAAATAAGGAGACAAATACTTGCAGTTCTGGTAGTAGTCATCGTGGAAGAGGAGGATCGCGTCCACAATATACCCGCGCAAAACAAGCGACTCGTAGGACGAAATCGTCGATGAGATGCCACCGAGCTTGGAGTCCCCGACGAGGACCGTAGGAAGAAACAGCGGCCGATAACATTCGAGCTGTGTTGTTCCAGATAGGGTTGGACTGTGCACACCTTGAATGCGCGTCAGAAGTGAGCATGTGCGGGATACAACGCCACTCACTCGGGAGTGTCTCTCACCTCCGGCAGTTTCTACATACATGTGACCGGGCTTTCCTGACCGAGCACATGTGCGAATATGTTCGGCAACCGCATTGACAAAGGTCCCGTCAGAGGGGGCGGAAGACTACCCAGTTCGTGTGATGAAAAGAAAAGGGTTGCGGGAGAGCGTCTCACCTGGACACCAGATCTTTGAGAGGCCATTCGAACTGCGAGATGTGGGCTGACAGGATCGTCGTACTGGAACAAGCAATGGGTGCGAAGCAGGTGCCGGTTGGATCCAGCATGTCGTTTTACGTGACTGGTAGAGGATGAACAGCGCATCGAGCTGCACTAGAGTCAACGTACGCGTCGTCTGCGTCTTGAGACGCGCCGGTGCTGACGGGCTTGAGATAAAAGGCATGCTTGTTTGTTAGGGTAGAGGCACGAGCGAGGGCGGTGGTGATGATGGTCTTGCCGACGTCGGTGTTGGCACCGAATATCTGGTGAACGCGAAGGTGTTTGTAGAGATGGCACATGTGAGTGATAATTACAAGCAACGAGGCCGACTAGCGTAAATGGGTGATAGTACTACTGATCCGCAGATACATACAACAGGGCAAGCACAAGGGGTCTATGGACAGAATAAGACATTGCCAGATGTCGTACGGATGGAGGTATGGTACTAGAAAATTGTCAGTAATATACATCGCGCATGTATTCCCGAGCCCATGGGCCGAGCTCATTGTCTGCCATGGGGATGGTGACGCCACAGGCAGCAAAGTGCCGAGCGACGGAATCCTTTGAGATGGCGTCGGCAGTGCAGGCGTAGGGGACGTAGCCGATTTGTGGAGAGACGCTAAAGGTAGCTCTCCTCAGGATATTCTCGTATTCTCCTTGCTCGGAGAAGAGCTCTGTGACGGCAGCCATGAACTTTTGGCGGGCTTCACGAGAGTCGGGGTCGTTTGGAAGGACGACTGGACGAAGGCGGGCGACAGTGCGACTGGCTCTCATGTCGGTGGTGTAAGGGCGACCGTCTGCGTCGCGGCGAATGCCCTTTGGACAAGAGCTGGGGTTGGCGGCGTAATAAGCGACCCAGCACTCGACGGGGTCCTCTAAGCGAGGATTGTTGAGGGGTGCAGGAAGCCTGGAAAGGGACGTTGGGTGCTCCCAATCTGGGGTGCGCCAGGTTGAGAGGAGGAAACGCTGTACTTCAGTCTTTTGGTCCCTGGGCGTCTTGTGGGCGTCGGAGCACAAGGCTTTGACTTTGGTCAAGGCCTGATAGTTTCCAGGCTGGTGAGCGGCCTTTATGAGGGACTGGATCTGCTTGACGCTCTTGGCAGGCTTTGGAGGCTTTTGTGAAGGAAGCTGCCAAGACTGAGGGGTAGGGTCGGCGAGGGTGGGCTCGTCGTCGTGACCTGCAGAGAGGACGGTGGCAAAGGAGCGAGCGGCGACGCATTCCGGGAGTTGCGCGTGGGGAGATGCGGGAGTGGCCAGGTGGGGTGAGACGAAGCAGACGTCGGGCGGGGGAGAAGGATGTTGGTCGAGCTTCTCCTGCTGGAGTCTGTCGCAGTCTGCGCGAGTGGCGTCGAGCTGTGATCTGAGAGCGAGCAGCTCGTCGCGCGCCTGGTTGCGCTCGATGCGGTATCGCTCGAGGGTGTCGCGGAGGTCGCGCTCCTCCTCCTTTTGGCGTCGAGCGCCCTCTGCGATGCCCTTGTTGAAGAGGTCGTCGCGTGCGCGCTTTCGATCCTGGAAAGCGATCTGGAAAGCGGGCTGATGAGGGGAATAGCTGGCGTCTGCGACGTGTTTCATGTACGCTGAGCAGACGTCGCAGCCCGAAGGATGGACGATGCCATAGTCGTCTAGGAACTCCCAAGGCGACAGCAGGGTTGGAATTCCCCGATTGTCTCTGAGAGGTGCGCGGTATGGCTCGTCGCTGCTCGACAGTGGGTACATGGATCGCCCGCCATCGTCCCCGCCGCCCCCTCGCTGGATACTTATCCTCTAAAACACGTGCTAACCGTGCGGTCGACTACATTTATTTGCTAGTATTTACTACGTGGCTTGAACCTTGTTCATAGCCATCCTCATCCCCATCCCCTCCCTCCTCCTCCTCGTCCGCCTCCACGATGGCCTCCAGACCCACTGTTACCGTCCAGTCCTCCGACGCTTCCACCTCGCTCCCTCTCCCCGCAGTCCTCACCGCTCCCATCAGGCTTGATGTCGTCGCCCAGGTCCACAGTCAGTCCCTCTCCCTCTCTCCCTCCTCTCACTCACCCCACCCCAGAGAGCATCGCAAAGAACAAGCGTCAGGCTTATGCCGTTAGCGAAAAGGCCGGCCACCAGACCTCGGCAGAGTCTTGGGGTACCGGCCGTGCCGTCGCCCGCATTCCCCGTGTCGGCGGCGGCGGCACTCACCGCTCCGGCCAGGTGCGCCCATCTCCGCCTCCCCTTTTCCTACTCATCGCCCCTCCAGGCTGCCTTTGGGAACATGTGCCGCGGTGGTCGCATGTTCGCCCCTACCAAAACTTGGCGCAAGTGGCACGTCAAGGTCAACCAGAATCAGCGTCGCTTCGCAATCGTCTCCGCTCTCGCTGCATCCGCTCTCCCTTCCCTCGTTCTCGCTCGTGGACACCGTATCGAGCAGATCCCCGAGGTCCCTCTCGTCGTCTCCTCCACCGTCGAGTCGTTGAAGAAGACAAAGGACGCAGTCGCTCTCTTAAAGTCCGTCAACGCCTACCCCGACGTCGTCAAAGTATCCAACTCCCGCAAACTTCGTGCAGGAAAGGGAAAAATGCGCAACCGTCGCTATCGCCAGCGCCGCGGCCCCCTCATCGTATACAGCCAAGATAACGGCATCGTAAAGGCCTTCCGCAACATCCCCGGCATCGAACTTGCAAACGTCACACGACTCAACCTCCTCCAGCTCGCACCCGGTGGCCATCTCGGCCGTTTCATCATCTGGACAGAAGGGGCCTTTGCCATGCTTGACCAAGTCTTTGGGACCTTTGACTCCCCGTCCGCTTACAAAAAGGACTACATGCAGGTGTCCACCCCCCTTTTCATGCACCCCCTTCTCATCTTCCTTCTCTAGCCTTCCTACCGCCAAGATCACCTACCCCGATGTCACCCGTCTCATCAATAGCACAGAAATTCAATCCGTCGTCCGTCCCGCCAACGCAAAGACACAGAAACGACCATGGACTCAAAAGAAGAACCCCTTGGTCAACAAGGCCGTTCTCTTCCGTTTGAACCCCTACGCCAAGGTCATCCGCAGACAGGAGCTCCGTACGTGCCCTTTACATAGTCTCGCCCAAACACTAACCCTTCGACCGCTAGTTCGCCAAGCGCAAAAGGGGAAGAAGGAGAAAAAGTCGGGGTCCGTTGCTGGCGAGGCGTTCATCAACACCCTCTTTGCTCCCTAATGTCGTTCCTCCGTCGCTACATCATAGTTGTCTGTTTTATGGCCCACATGTCTTATGTGCACCTACATCGTGTCCACAATGGAAGACCTGCACGCTCGAAATCTCGAAAGTATCAATTTATTACAACGGTTAGCCACCCCCAGGACACAAAAGACGTTCAAAGGTATATATAATGGTACGTAGACACGACATCAGCCGCCCCCACGACAAGAGGGACCACGGTCATCAATTCACCGGAGGGGTCTGATCCTCTTCCGAGAATCCAAAGTTTCCCTCAGAAAGGTTGTTCAGCGTGTCCTCTTCCTTGTCGAGCTTGCGGACGGAAAACCAAAACAGGACCCCCGTGATGGCAGCCAGAATGGCGACGGACACGTAGTTCCATACGAGTAAAGGATCCGCGGACAATGCTATTTAGAAACGATACGCATCAGCTACGACCCTCCCGTACAAACATTACACGCACAGACAAATGCCTCGCCAAGCGCAGCAGAGACCGCACTCGTGAAGAGGAACAAGGACATGACGAGCGAGCGCATGTTCTTTGGAGCCTTGGTGAACGCGTACTCGAGCCCTGTGATGGAGGCAAAGATCTCGCTGAAAGCGATCAGAATGTAGCTAATTCGAACACATCAGTCGGTCTACCGACGAGGATACTTTCCAGTGTGTTACTCACGATCCGGATTGGATCCAGACGTTCAAGGGCGAGACGAGCGGTTTTCCTTCAGAGTCAACGCAAGTGCCCGCGTATTCGCCGCATGGATTCGTCTGACTGTACCTTTAGCATGCCTCGATCGGACGAACTACATGACTCGCCTTGTAAATGTAGTGCTGAACAACCGCGGCCCAAATCATGGCTGCCGTCCCAGTGCCAAAGCCCCAAGTGACCTTCTTCAGTGCCGTAAATTCCCAGCCCCTTCTCGCCAACGCAGGGTATATCTGAAAGACAGTAAGTCGAATTGGACCTTATAGCTGTGACCTGCGGCGTACCAGCAAGTCGCAGATGGGGATGAAAATGATGAGTGCAAAAGGATCCAAGTTTGACAAGACATCGTTGGGCAGGCCGTGGGTATTCATAGTGGCAGCTTGCGACGTCAGGTTGTTGTTCAACTGGTTGTAACAAAGCCCTGAGCAGGTTAAACGCCACGCCCATTCCGAGATAACAGACTCGCATACAGTAGATCGGGAACCACGCAAACACGCTGCAAGCCTTGAAACCACGTCGGACCTCGTCTACCCAGTTATCGTCAAACTTCATCCACAGGGGCTTTTCACCGACCGCCTTGGAGGGCTTCGCATTCTCCCAGAAATCATCGGCGGTGAGTTGTCTAAAACACTTGACAGGGTTCCAGCTGAAACGACCGCGTAGAGCATGTCGCCAAAGACGCAACGAAGTACCCAGCACGGAACCAGTGGGAGGCGAAACACGGTACCGTCCGTAACCCAACCAAAGGAAGATGGGCGAGATAAAGAAGACGATAGTCGGGAGTGTAAACGCGAGCCAGAAACCAACATACTACAACGTAACGCAATGCTGAGAAACGGCCATCTAAGCGAGGAAAATGTTTACCTTTTCCGCGTAGACCATACAAATTTGCCCTACGAGCGCGCCGAGGTTGATGAAGAGATAGAAATACTGAATCGGAGAAGGTAGGCAAACTACGACGCACAATTGAAAACACGTACCATGTAGATTCTCGACGTCGTCTTTATGGGATCTACGATAACACGCTCGCCAGACTTGGTGGTAATAATGAATGGTTTCGTGCGTCGGTATTGCTCGGCGACCAACGGCGAAATATTAGACTTGAACCCACCGGCTCCAGAACCTGTGACGATGAGAGACAATATAAACAGTCCAGTCGATGTGTTCCCGCCGATGATACCGGGAATAGCCGAGATGATCATGATGACATGCCCAAGCATAGCCAGAGCCACGCTCCAGCAAACAGTCTTGTAACGTCCCCAGTACGTGTCAGCAATGTAGGCGCCACCAATGGGTGTGATATAAGACCTAAGACGGTCATAATACAGCGCGACAAAAACAAGTGCAGCGGGATGCATACCAAAATTGGTAGAATGTAATCAGTCCAGTAGACATTCGTTGGCCACGCCCGAGCGCCCCGGATTGCCCGAGCGCCCCGCCGGCGCCGGTATGAGAACCGGGAGGAAGTGGCTGCTGGATGAAATTTACCTGTCAAAGTAAGCGCATGGTTGTCAGGCAGAATGGCGAACTGTATGTCAACTTACGAAAACAGCGCTGGAGCCTTTCCAAAATCGAACGCATGACTATGTTGGACGTCAACAAGAAAAGGACAAATTATCGTACCATAATACTTCAAATGCCAAATATTAGGGTGGGAGCTCGTTGTCAACCAAAGAACTTACCGAGAAACGTTCGGCCAACTCAACGACTGCGATCACTGCAACGAAACGTTGGAACAAATATAGGAAAGGGAAGATATCACCTACTGTATGCGGTCCACGGAAGGGCATCGGAGACGCGTCGAAGAGTAGCCAGTTCTTCTTCTGATGGGAACTCGAGTCCCTCATGAACGTCGTCGTCGTCGTCCACTGATACAGCCTTCTTTTCGAGGGAGGCCTCCAACGAGAGACGTCTGCCATCTTCCGCCAATGCAGCAGGAATACTGCGATCAAGCTCCAGTCCAGCCATCCTACCAGTCGAAGAGTGAGGGCAAGATCCGAGAGGGACCCGGAATGTTGGACCTTTCCATCTCTTTAAGCAGTATGGACGCTCAAAACGTCCGAGTTCCTGACAGCAATCGCGCATGCTCCGCTGATGGTCGCATGGTCAGTTGCGCGATAACCGCACCGGCCTATGATTGACATTGATAAGTACTGATATTTGAGAGAGCTGTTCCCTCGTCAGCCTCATCAGTCTCTAGTGCTGTTCAGAGTGATGTCGTTTCTGCAATTCCCCATAAGTTGCAAGTAGCCAAGCAATCAAAGCTCGTATCTCGGGGATCCAAAGAACGATCAAAAACATATTACCGCCGCGACACTGCCAGGTGATCCGAGGCTTCGCTACGCGGTACTAGGACGGCCGAGCTCGCCAGAACTGTTAGCTGCCTATGTAACACCAGTTTTACCTAACTGCCAGAACTCTTCGACATCCAATTCTAAATGCCAAGCTTACTAATTCCAATCAACACATACCAGAAAATATGCTGGGGGTGCACCGTTCAGTGTTCAACAATCACACAGTACGTCCGCTTAGCCGTTCA
Organism: Phylloporus cf. tubipes; assembly: GCA_038094315.1. NCBI lineage: Eukaryota > Fungi > Basidiomycota > Agaricomycetes > Boletales > Boletaceae > Phylloporus > Phylloporus cf. tubipes. The sequence goes on from JBBPTZ010000153.1 coordinate 23,298, forward strand.
TATTCACACGCATGGCACCGGCACGCATGGGAACCGGTCGCACGGCTTGGACCATATCACATGCAAGCCAAACACCAGGAAGAACATGGAACGTCAGGGAGACGAGGAAAGATTAAGAACGGACCTCGAACAAAAACGAAAGGTTCTGTCAGTTTACAGCGATAATTCGACGCTCATCGCACGTCGATGCCTTTCGCCTTGGAAAATTGAGCATGCACCAGATATGTCTTACCAGAGAGAGATGTCGTCCACGTATTCTATCAGTAATAGGTTGTTTTCACAGGTCGATAGATCCGAAAGCGTAGCCAACGGTGTCGCAATGGGTATCTCGTTCCTCTAGTTATAGTGAGTCGAACAGGGATTAGAACTAAACCTAGGCGCATCAGATGTTTGGCATCACATGCGGAGAAAATGAGAATATAGTACACCTCACTGTCTCTCGTCACTACGAAGGTCAACTTGGGTAAACGAGGACGATGATCAGTTCTAGTGTTAAGATAGAATGCCACCCCAGCATGTCTCGTGGGACGGCATCAATGTGCTTCGATGATGGTCAGTCGGCCTACATTGGTGACCTCGGGGCAAAGTGGCATCGATAATATCTTGCGCTTTCCCGGAAAAAGAAACATAGCAAGAACGGACGCTTGGAGCGTCGAAGCCATCTCCATAACAACGTTGGTTGCCGACTTGGTGCAAGTCAGTGGTGTACTCGCCGTCTCCGACGCCACCTATCCCATAGTTGGCGTCGCGATCAACCATTATGCGCCAGACTCAAAGATACAGGCCGCGCCTTCAAAAGCAGTTGCCGAAGTTTTTCCTAATTACCTGAAGTAAACGTTGTCGGAAAACATGGCGAACCTGCCGTTCCCCTTCTGGAGCAGGATTCGACAAGGATTGCCAGACTCAAAAGAACTGACCGTTTTCTCCAAGAACATTCTTACTGCTTGGCTTTCCTGTGGATGTTCATTCAGAAATCCACGATGGGATAGTCGGCATATCCAGAGAAGAAACAAAAAAGGAAAGAAAGCGGTGGATCATCGGGCCGAATCACTTCAACAGCCAATTGGGGAGTTCAGAGTAGAAACGGCACCCGTTTTGGGAGGACAGCGACAACCATCTCCGTCATGATGTGCATGAGCCCCCACGTTCAAATTGTCAGACCGCGCCGTCACCAAAAGGAATCCGCACCACCCAGGCGTTTCTCGGGTACTACTACATTGTGCCTGTCAATATATTTGACCCCTCCAGTTCAGAGTCATCGTCTGGCCGTCACGCCAGTATTCAGACAATCAGACCAGCCAACGGATATCTCTTCTTGACAACAGGAAAAAAATTCTCTCTCCAGAAGGCAACCTATCCAACGTGCAAATTTATGGTCGAGATTAACAAGTCACAAGGCAACGCCGCAAACACGTTGCCTGCAGCATGGATATTTTGCCGCATTTCGAGATCTTGTTTGACCACCAATCCATGCAAGGCCTTCCAACTTTCGAGCCTGAACCATTTCATTCCTCGCCGCTGGCAGCACATGCTATTAGTGCCGCGGCGACTGCTTCTGTCGTAATGGCAAGCATGTCCATGCCTACTCGTCACCAAACCATTTCGGTGTGTATCCACCATTGCCCATGTCTCTCCTCGAGTCTTATCGTCTCAACCACAAGCTGGTCGAAATGCTTCCTTTCGCTTCTTCTCTCTGTATTCTAGCCGCTCTTGCCACTGGTTCCTTTGCTCTCCAGAGCAGCGTCAGTGTTTCTGCATTCCCGGATGTCAGCAAATCTAGGATGTACTCCAGCGCGATTTCGAGCATCATCGCTGCAGTCACTCCTATGCTGGCACTCATTTATTTTTGTCCGTTATACTTGCTGTATCGGCATTCGAAACGCCATCCAAGAACGCTCAACAAGGTATCTGGAATTCGTATTCAGCAATATGGTCCACGTAAGTTTAGGAGTCATTGGTCCCAGCAACCGTGTGGCTTACACGTGCCTTAGTTATCTATATTTTTCTGCTGTTCATCAGCTTGGCAGAGGTTGATTTATTCGCATCGGTGTCTGGAACTACTGAGTAATTGCATTGTATTACACAGGTTGCTGATGCAACTTGGCTCTTATTACAGTACAAGTACAACGACAATGCCCCTGATTCAACGACACGCACGGGAGTGCGTTTTTTGCTGTGAATACACTTCCATCTGTTGGTGGTGCATGTTCCTTTATTGACATCATGCAGGTTTGCAGGATGTTGGACCACCGTCACTTCTGGAACGTATACCCTTTTCTTCCTTGACCCGCTCTGGTCAAGACGCCCAGTCGCGTCGATTGGCACCCAAGCTGTATGGGTGCTTGTAACCTGGGTTTTCTGGGTCGCGGGCTCTGGAGTCCTAAACAAATCTCTTTCGTTATTCATGAACGATGCCTGCGAAGGGGTCGTTTACTGCGGGCAGTTGCAAACACTGTTTGGTAGGCATGGTGTAGCTGCCCGTTATTGTTGCCGCTGACCACTTCCGTAGCACTCTCTATCCTCGAAATGTTGGTATTTGACGAGAATCGAGCTCTTGACATGCTGATTTGAACATCTGGCAGATTGACTCTGACATTTGGCATGATGGTTATAGCATGGCTAGTGTGGAGGTCTGCGCGGTACGTCCGTCAACCAGTGGTGATCAGAGTATCCCCAATATGACACGGCATTGTCGTGTGTCGGGGGGGGCAGGGGTAGGCAGATTTGAATTCAAGTTGTGCAGACATGAGCAACATCGTTCGCTGGATCGAAGTCGTATCTAGAGGGTTTGTGATACTCACACAAGAAATTTGTGTGATGTTGTAATGACCCTCTGATCAGATAAACTTATGATGGCCAATCTTTATGCCTTGTTAACTCCGTACCATAGGGTAAAAGCAGGGTTTTGTGGGGTTTGCTCCAATGATGACCATTTGAATCGAACTTTGAATTTAAGTACAAATATTCTCGAAATTCATGGGACCAAACTCGATTCGCATATTCAGGGTTGTTGAATGTGCTCTGCGACACGGGCTTTTTGGGAATTGAGAGAGTAACAATGGCGAACGGGAGGGTTCGGATGACTAATTCGGAGGTTCCCCGATTGGTCGGAGCGGAATCGCCGTACGGAGCAAACCGGCACGATCGGAACCTGAAATCAATTCGAGGCGAAAAAAAAAGTCAATTAACGGCAACACTTTGGTTTATTACTACTACCATCTGCTCTAGCTAGGCTCGACGCCGTCTTCGCATCGAATTTCTTTTTCACGACTTCCATAGACTACAGCAATGTCTTTCGCTCCAGGTATGTGCCATTCCTTTCGCCAAACGATTACTGACCTGTAGCATAGGTGACGCCGGCAAGGGTGCTTCCCTCTTCAAGACGCGCTGTGCACAATGTCATACTGTCGGTGCTACTGAGCCCAACAAGGTTGGACCCAACCTGCATGGGTGAGCATGACTTAACGTCGATGGCTTTTTACTGACTGGTTTCCAGGATCTTTGGTCGTAAGACTGGACAAGTCGATGGCTTCCAGTACACCGCTGCCAACATTAACAAGGGTATCACGTGGGATGAAAACACATTGTTTGAATATCTCGAGAACCCTAAAAAGGTATGCTGCTCTTCCGTACTTGATCTGTCCACTGACACCTCTACTCCTTAGTACATCCCCGGTACCAAGATGGCCTTTGCGGGTCTTAAGAAGGAAAAGGACCGCTGTGACCTCATCTCCTACCTTAAGGAATCTGTAAGCTAACCTTTGGGATTATGCTCCAAAATCAAAATTGATACCGCATTAACTTCCAGACCGCTTAATTTTATATCCCCTCGTCACGGACACCTCGACCCACTATCTATATTATCACATTAGCTTGGTCCTATTCCTTAGACGACCATACTGCATAGTACCTGCATACTCCCCCACTCAAATTGTCATGCATTTCACTGATGCTGTTGTCAGTGACTAAAAGACCGAGGAATATATAACCTAGACGTTGCATAAATCGAATAAGATCCAATATATCAGTGAAACAGTAAGTTGTAATCTCACCAATCTGACAATGTAGACCAAGAAAGAATTGCAATAAATTAATCATGCTCGAAAACACAATACAATGTGCAGCGGATAAATTACAGGTATGTTAGTATTGGTGACCTTTCTATGCGTCGTAAATAAGAAGATATGATGGCCGTATTGCATTCTCCGAGTAGCAGATTAGCTCGTCATAGTTCAGTGAACCCCCGAGGGCAACTTCAGCGAGAACCTGAATCATCCAGATAGTCAACGACAAATAGCTTTTGGGAAATACAGATGAAAACACACCGAGTCATATCCAGAAGGTGGAGCGGTGAGCTTGGTGTTATCTTGTGTCATCTTGTACCCTTTCCCAACGACAACCTTGTTGAGAAGTATCGCCTTCTGCTTTGAAGGCTTGACATTGTTCGAGTAGTCATTGGATTTTGAAGACGTCGAGGACGTGTAGATTCCCGCACCGAACCTGCCTTCCTTTAGTCATCGCGCTTTCGATTGCAGAAATCGGCCACTTACCTGCCCCAACCAGTCTTCTTGCCGAAGAGATTCAAGCTGTATGATGTACGGATGATACCACACAGAGAGCATGATGTTGACGAGCAAAGGACGGTGTTCCCATTGTCCCCTAGAAGACATTCCCTCGTCGTTCCGTGCCACCGACGGTTCTCATTTCCAGCAGACCGTCCGGCAGCTGCAAATTTGCCTCGAGCTTCGACAGCCGTCCTGTGGGTCTTGGGTAAGAGGGATTGTATTTACCGTGGAATCGTCACTGACCGATACGCCTCGTATTTCGAGATGGAGGTGGGGTGCCCAATAACTTTGTATACTCGACGCACAGTTGGACAAGATGTCGGGTGCCGCCAAGAGGCCTTGAACTGGTCACCAACTATACATTATCAGACACAAGGGCATTAGCTAAGCTACTATCGCTTACCACTCTTGAAGGTGTCGTGCGCATTGGGAACCTCAATCAGGAGTGGTGCATTCTTGTCTACCTTCGAAGTACACGCCTGGCTACAAAAGTGGCCTTTCTTAATGGCTTTCCCGCACAGCAGGCAGCCGTTTTTCACCGGTCTGGAGTGCAGAGCCGTAAGTATTGCATTGACTAGATCGAATCGCAAGCCTACGGACTTGGAGGGTGTTCCTCCACCTGCGACGCCTGCAGTCTTTGCCTGCTGTGCGCAAGTTTTACCACAGAAAGAATGGGTCGTCTTCCCGTCGTTGTACTTGGGCTGCTTGTGACAGTACTGCAGAGAAATAAGATGTTTTTATCAGCAGACTCAAAGACAACGCGACGACATACGTCACACATATTGGCTTTCGCACGGGGGGCAGTCTTGGTACCCTTTCCCCTAGAGCTACTGCCTGACGCAGTCTTGTTCTGGATCTTGGCGGCACATGTCTTGCTGCAGTAAGAGTGGGTCTTCGTCCCGTCAAAGTATTTGGGTTTCACTTGGCAAACCTGAAAAGGGAGTAAATCGAGGGGACATGCGTCCAGAAAGTGGCGTACATCACAAAGACTGACTGCGTTCGTCGGGGCCTGACCAGCAGGTGGAATATTGGACGAAGGTTGGGGTTGTTGCGCCTGCGCCTGCGCAGATTGTGCTTGGGCACTTTGGGCAGCAAGGTATTGACCAGCCATTGTACCGAGCACAGAGAGTGCGGCGTGCATGGGTGGAAGTGCAGCACTCATGTCAAATCGGATGCGGTGTAGCGTATGGACGAGATTGGTGCTGGTCGTC